>WYDE02191440.1:0-10756 GCA_009867175.2 Adela reaumurella | reverse complement strand
CGACCAGTTCATTGTAGCCGGCACGATCATATGGGGAAGCACTGACATGGCACCTAGTTAACCCGGTGTTATGGGCTCACATCTCGGATTTTAGGTTATGTAGCCAATCCGTGTCAGTTTAAATAAAAAAAAAAAAAAAAAAAAAGCATATGTTTATAAATAAAAGTGAGCTGTACATAAATTGGTGTTTAGGCTTTTTTTTGTTCATAAATTAAATTAAGTTGTATGAGAGGTTTTTTAAATTAATCCCATAACGATATTAAACAGAGGAAAAATTGAGCATGGAGGTTCAACAGACATATACGCTGCTAGGTTTCCCTACGAGTCGGATGGGAGTGGGGTAGGGGTAGGTATAGCGTTGAAGTAGGGGAAGGGGTAGTGGAGGGGAAGGGGTAGAGTATGGGTAGGGGTACATGAATGGTCCATGTAGGGCCCGATGTAGGGTAGGGGTAGGGTAGGGATAGGGTCAAAGATAATCTTTGGATAAGGTAGAGTAGGGTAGGGAGGAGGTAGGTAGGTTGGGGAGAGCAGGGGCGAGGTATGGATGCGAAGGGTGATTAACTGCGGGTGGAGCCGCGGAAAAAAAATAAATAAAAAATAAATATAGACTTTATCTGCTAAGCAGAAGCACTACACTACACTACAACAGATTCGTATTGTTAGTGTATAAGTTTCCTCACGGTGTTTTCCTTCACCGGGCCTAGTATTCCAATAAATCTGTGTTTACGTAACAGCCAGCTTAAGACGAAAATTATGCACACACAAGTCTGCGATGCAAATTTGTGTTCTATGCAGTGAGTGACCTCACAGATTATTCAAACGTGGAAATGTTTTCGAAACACGATCATTGATCACTGCTGCTCGCTAATCCGAATGAAGTAATACAACTTTTTTCCAGACTGCGCATCAAATAAGGGTTATTAGTCTATGCCAGAGTTTCCCGACTTTTTTTTAAGACACCAGGACCCCTACAAAATATTATTTTCAACTAAATCTATTCTACTCTCTAAATATCAATAAAACATCTAATGAAGTCTTTTTGTGGGTAAAAGTTGAAAATAAGTAAGATAAAATTATGAGAGAGGTACCTGTATCCAAAAGTAAATCAATCACATCATTGGGCGAGCGAAACGAACCCGCCTATTTGTATAAATTTTTTGATATAATGAAGTGAAAATAGTTATGGCTGTAACTTTGAACATAACAAAACGTATAACACAAAGGGACGAGTGAAGCGAGGCCGAATTTTTTTAACGGGGTGGTGTCTTTGAAAGAAAGTAAACAATTTTAACACACCTACGAGTATCTTATCATTGGGCGAGCGAAAAGAGACCGTAAATATTTATGAAATATTTGGAAGGAGTAAGCCAAAATAATCAGAGAGAAGACTTTGAAAGGAAATAAACTTAATACACCTATCTATCATCTGATAATTGAGTGAGCGATGCGAGCCCGCAAAAAATTATGAAAAACTTGATACGATGAAGTGAAAATCATCATGGCGGCGGTACCTTTGAACAAAATCAGAGCCGCTCCTGTGAAAAGAAGTAAACTATTGTAAAGTAAGAACAGCAATGGGTGAGCGAAAAGAATTCGATACTTTTTTAAGAAATAATTTTTTGAAATTTTTGACCAATCAATAATTTTTATTTTGTCCGCGGATCCCCTGGGATAGGTTGGAAAACCGGACCCTAGGTTGGGAAACGCTAGTCTAGGCAATAACACTTAGTGTTAGTGAAGCCTATCTGGCAAACTTTATTTCGTGATTGAACTTTCCGTTCTCCAGAAAAAAAAAATTCCATGTTAAAAGTTGCTCAGTTTAGGCTCCAGCTCCAGCAGGTACAACCTCCTGCAAGGGAACACAAGTTACAAAATCGACCTGTACCTACATTCAGTTATGCAAGTACTTTTAAAGACGTACATATAATAGGTCATAGTAGGAGTTTGCTTGGTTGCTTGGTATTTCACTTTTAGTAACCTTAGCGTGTCAATATTATGGAAGAATGGTGTGCGTGTTCTGTCAGTCTATTTGTTTATTAATACGGACAGAACGAACAAAGCGTGGCCAAACACGCACACCGCCTTCCATCCGTCTGCAAGATGAGAGCGTATCGTTTTCAAGCTCACGTCATTGCCGCCCGCAGCCTGAAACGCCG
Source organism: Adela reaumurella (assembly GCA_009867175.2). Taxonomy (NCBI): domain Eukaryota; kingdom Metazoa; phylum Arthropoda; class Insecta; order Lepidoptera; family Adelidae; genus Adela; species Adela reaumurella. The sequence goes on along the minus strand of WYDE02191440.1, from coordinate 8,600 downwards.
TTTAGTGATATTATCCGTTTTCGCAAAGCTATATTTTTTCAAATTCTTAACGTATCGCAATAGTAGGTCTACAATAAATAACAAGTTTAAGTTTTTGCAATGCCCTTTAATAAAGAGTAGTAGATCTATGGGGTTTCTGAGCCACTTACTAGCTCCCGTCGCGTCGCGGTAAAAGTTGAAACTAATTCCAAAACATCTTCACCTAGCGGTGTGTAGTGAAACTAATGTCAAGGAATCCGAACAACCTACTAGCGCCCTCAATAAATTTTAGTAGCGGCAAAAGTAGGAACTAATTTCGAAATCGCATTAATCACATCATAATCAAGTGGTGTGTCATGGAATTTATGTCAGGGATTCGAAACCACCTACAAGCGCCCTCTACAATTTTAGTTGCGGCAAAAGTTGGAACTCATTTCAAAACTTTTCACTAATTTGAAGTGATTTCGGAAATACTAATTTTTAAAATTGCGCCATCTAGTGGTGTGTAGCACCTACTGTATGCTTTGTAGCTTTTCGTCTAGTTGGAAATAATGATGGGATAGCGCCAGCTAGCGGATTACAGTGGAACTAAAGTGGTTCAATATGGACATAAGTGGAGTAAAACCAATGTCAGAGTTTCTGACTCGCCTAGTGGCGCCCTCTATAATTTCAATAACGAAAAAACTTGGAAATAATTCCAAAACTAGAGCCACTTTCCCACCTGGCGGGTGGTCGACTGAGTTTGGAAATATCTCGAGAACCACTGGTCGTATATCCACGATGTTGGTACTCAAAATGAATATCTCTTTGCGAACAAATGTTGGGTGGAACTTGTGTCAGGTATTCACTACATCAGTGCAGGAGCCAGCACTCCAACATACCGAATAGTTGGATAGTTGAATAGCCGAACGTGACCAATTGGACATACTTTGGCTACTCATAATAGCGTGCAATGCCCCATTCACTTAATTTCCGGCTTTCACTCTCTTTTCCAGATCTTCACATTTTTCATCTCGTGTGAACATGTTCCCCAGATATACCAATTCGTTCACTTGCTCCAGCCACTTATCCCCAATTCCATTCTTCCACATTGTATTCGGACATCATTTCATTCCTCTCCAGTACCATTACTTTCGTCTTGTTTACATTCACTTTCATTCCTTTCATTTTAATACTTCCACCATAACATCAACCATGTCCTGCAATTCGTCCACCGACGAAGCAAGGAACACTTGATCGTCGGCGTACAAGAGGCATTTCACAATTAACTCACTCGTTCTTAGTCAACAGTCACATACTTTTAATTCAGATAAGAAGCTGTCCATGAATAGATTGAACAGCCAAGGTGATGCCACACACCCCTGTCTGACGCCCCTGGAGATGTCAAAAGAGTCGGTGTATGCCCCGTTTATCCTGACGCAAGCCTTGGAACCTTCATAGAGACATTTCAGCGCTCGCACCAAGCGACTGTCCACGCCATACTCGGACAACACTGTCCAAAACTCATTTCTCATAACTTTGTCATAGTCCTTTTCTAGATCTATGAACGCGCTTTTGCGCGGTCTTCTGGTTGTTCGCCAGATACTTTTAGGCTATGCACCGTAGGGAAAAGACCTGATCCGTGCATCCCATACCTTTCCTAAATCAGGCTTGTACATCCCAAATCTTGTTTTCTGTAACATTCACAACCCTTTCAATAAATACTTTTGCATACAATTTGCCGACAATGCTTAGAAGGCTTCTGCCTCGGTAGTTTTTACATTCCTGCTGCGAGCCTTTTCCTTTATATAGCGGGACGATCACAGCTTTGCACCAATCATCTGGTACTTGGCCATATCGCCAGCAAATATTAAAGAGCTTGTGCAACAGGTCTGAAACCACCCAACCACCACCCTTCAGCATTTGAACAGACACTCTATCATACCCTGGCGCATTACCTGATTTCCTCTCTTTCAAGTCTTTCTGAATCTCGTCTATACTTATCTCGCTGTCATCGGCCGTACTGGGCGCGCCGCTCACAACACATATTCCTTATTGTCCCTGATATCACTCGTTTTATATTTTTCTCATATCTCCCGGGCCGTTTTCACCATTTTCCAAAATAGTTTTATATTAGTACAGAAGTTATCAGAGTATCTTTGGTCATTCTTTTCCGTCTCTTCCCATTTATTTTTTTCAACACATTCTTTACGTTCTTTTTAGCCTTGCTGAATTTTTGCTTTCGTCTCTTTACTTTATTACTATTCACTTCGTTCACTTCGTTACTCGCTAACACATCAAGCCATGCTTTCTTCTTTATATCCACTACCTTTTTTACATCGTCATTCCACCAAGATTTCTTGGCTTTTTTTGCATTCTCTCTCTTTGAGACGCCACATACCTCAGTATCAGTCTCGATTATTCCACTTTTAATTTTTTCCAATACATACTCAAGCTCACACTCAGCGTTTTTACCCTATTCTTAACTCAATTCTTCGGTCAGTTTACTGTTATATTCACCTTTGGCATCCATATCCTGTAATCTTTCGACTTTTATTCTTTCTAACGCGGTTGTTTTCATAGGATCTCGGTGTAACCGCTTGAACAGACCCTTCGTCGCTTTAGAGCGGGTTATTCTAAATGGACATTTTCGGCCAAAATGACTTATAAATGCAGTTAAATTCAGAATTTTTTCTGTAAATTTCGGTATATAAAAAGTTATGTTCTTCTACCTCGGAACAGGTTTTTCAAAAAAATCTTTATCTAATGTTAAAAAAATTCAAATTCTGTTCCGAGCACATCTGTCTAAACTGTGTATCACCCAATCAGCGCGCGCGCCAAACTATTAGTCGACGTCACGTCTTATTCGTTTTTCAAGTGAATATTGTGTTTTTCCGATTTATCGTAGAATGCTATTGGTTTCTGCACATAAAAGAGTGCACAAACATGTATACCTACGTACAGGAAAAAAGAACAGGGAGCAGAAAAATTAAAAAGGTAACGAATAATTTAATTATTTTTTAGAGTACCTACTTCTCAAACATTTATGATTTGAAGTTGTTATAAATATAACGTAATATTTTGTCTTTGATTGAATTTAGCTCAAAATAAGATTTATTAAATTGCGTTATAATTTTCTGCAGTTCAAATGGCGGATTTATCATAAATCATCTTCTCCATTTATCTTGCAGTCAACTGTTGTGCGTCAACAATTTACGTATACTAACTACATACAACGGTGCATCGAATGTGTATATCCCGGAAAACTGTGTACTGTACTGTGCCTCCTACTTCTTTTCCGTCAATGCACAGTGCGGTCAAACAATGAGAATAGCCGACCGAAATGGCCGACATTCGCAGCCCCCGCAGATGTTCCAGGTTACACTTTGCATTTAAAAAAATTGCATGTAATGTTATCATTATTATCATACATATTTCCTTATTTATATATTATTTATTACATTCATATATCCCATACATTAATTTTTTTTTTGTTTACCAAGTAGGTTCTATGAAAAATCCAAAAAAGCTGACCGGTTGACAGGAGAGATTCACCAATGGCAGCAGCCAGTCGGAAAGGTAGATTTCATTCGCGGCGATGGTGTAAATTAATATGTGCACAAGTACCTTCAAGCGCCTTTAAAATGTTTTATTTTCTATTTCCTTTTGTGTTAAGCACACGTATGCGTAAGCATACGAAAAAAATATCATTTTTTTTTCTATGGCTGTCATTTAAGCATGCATACATGATATCGTAATTAAATATGAATTGCTAATAATAATTGTATATTAAATTACAATGCACTCCGGTGAAGGAAACACGGAGAAACCAATGTACTTAAATAATACGAAGGTGTTGTAGTGTGTAAAGGTAGACAGGAAGAGATTGCCACGGTCAATAAGTCCGCCTTCTACTAAGCAGAAAAGTCTAAATTTTTTTAATTAATAATACCGTAGTTGTATGTCGATAAAATAAGGGCGGGAAAAGTCAAAGTTACTGATAGCGCATGATCACTGTACACTTGCTAATAAAAATATTTCATACTTTTCAGAGCGAAAGAAGTCAATCAATGACGTCACAATATTCCCTATAACAATTACACACGTGCCAACAACAAATATACAGAGTTTCAGCTCAATCGGATGAAATATGCGCGAACGCAAATGTCAAAATGCTCTTACCGGTCGCTATGAGCAGGTCGCCGTGTGGGAAAGCGACCATGTTGACTATCTCACATGCACGTCCAGTAGCCGCGTGCATGCGCCCCGCATCCTTGTCAAAATGCTCTTACCGGTCGCTATGAGCAGGTCGCCGTGTGGGAAAGCAACCATGTTGACTATCTCACATGCGCGTCCAGTAGCCGCGTGCAGCGGCTGCAGCGCCCCGCCGCCTTGTCAAAATGCTCTTACCCGTCGCTATGAGCAGGTCGCCGTGTGGGAAAGCGACCATGTTGACTATCTCGCATGCGCGTCCAGTAGCCGCGTGAAGCGCCCAGTCGCATTGTCTAAATTCTTTTACCGGTCGCTATGAGCAGGTCGCCGTGTGGGATAGCGACCATGTTGACTATGTCGCATGCGCGTCCAGTAGCCGCGTGAAGCGCCCCGCCGCCTTGTCAAAATGCTCTTACCGGTCGCTATGAGCAGGTCGCCGTGTGGGAAAGCGACCATGTTGACTATCTCGCATCCGCGTCCAGTAGCCGCGTGCAGCGCCCCACCGCCTTGTCAAAATGCTCTTACCGGTCGCTATGAGCAGGTCGCTGTGTGGGAAATCGACCATGTTGACTTTCTCGCATGCGCGTCCAGTAGCCGCGTGAAGCGCCCCGCGTCCTTGTCAAAATGCTCTTACCGGTCGCTATGGGCAGGTCGCCGTGTGGGAAAGCGACCATGTTGACTATCTCGCATGCGCGTCCAGTTGCCACGTGCAGCGCCCCGCTTCCTTGTCAAAATGCTCTTACCCGTCGCTAATATTAGGTTCATACACGTAACTTACTACATACGTAAATTGTCATTACATATTTAGATTACATTACTTCTTACAGTACTAACAGCAGAGCTAGTGAATTGACAGTGTTGTGCATATTACCAAGTTCAGATTCATTTTAAGTGCGTTTGTGAATCGCTCTCACATAAATCGGACTGGTGTTCTGACCACATGGCCGGACATTGTTGTTTTAGATATAACGGGCGTGGTGTCGGGTGCACCGTTCGAGGAAGTGGCCCTCGCCGTCGTATGTGCTGTTGATGTAAGACGACCAGCTTTGTCATCTTGTTGCGGTGCGTCTGACGGTCCTTTTCACCATGGGGTAACTCTATGATAAAATACTTTTCACATCTCTTTTTTACTGAATATGGACCCGAGTAAGGAGGAGTTAATGGCCTCGATACTCGGTCGTTTCTAACGAAAACGTGCGAAGTTTTATTTAGTTCAGGATGTATGAAAGTAGAATTTTGATGTGCTTCCCGAGTCGGTACCGGTGCTATCGCTTCAGTGTGCATACGTAACCGGTCGGCGAAGTTCTCACCTATATTATTAGTCTGTTTTGACGGTTCAAAAAATTCTCCTGGAAGTCGCAGTTGTGTTCCATAAACTAACTGTGCGGCGCTTACGTTTGCATTTTCGCGTAATGCTGCGCGTAAACCTAACAATACTGTGTACAACTGTTCCGTCCAATTTTCAGTGTTGCTACGGGCCATTAGTGCAGCCTTCATGCCTCTATGAAACCGTTCGACCTTGGAATTTGACTGGGGGTGATATGCTGTTGTACGTATTTTTTTTATTCCCATTCTTCTGCTGAGAGAAAGGAAAAGCTCAGATTCGAAGTTTCTACCTTGATCAGTCGTGATACGGATCGGACAACCGAAACGCGTAATCCAATTCTCGTATACGGCCTTCGCAGTGGTTTCGGCAGATTGATCTGGAACTGGTACTGCTTCTGGCCATGACGTAGCCCTATCTATCATAGTGACTATATATCTGCATCCGTTCGATATGGGTAATGGTCCGACCAAGTCTACATGCAAGTGCTCGAATCGTCCAGATTCTTCGAATGTCCCAAGAGGTGAATGGGTGTGTCTGGTCACTTTGGACCTCTGGCATTGCAGACAGGATTTTGTCCACTTGCCCACGTCGCCGTTCATACTTGGCCAATAAAACCTTTGTGCGATTAGACGTCGTGTACATCTCGTGCCTGGATGAGAGATTCCGTGCACAATATTAAATACTTGCATACGAAATTCCTCAGGGATATAAGGCCGTACGCTCCCGTCATGAATGTTACAATACAGTGCTACATGTGAGTCACTAGTAGGTAAGTTTAGTCTCGTTATCGGAGAAGGGTCTTTAGCCATTAATTCTTGCAATTGTTTGTCGGTAACTTGTTTATCTGCAAGTTCTGTCCAGTCCAACGGTGACGGACAGCCAATGGAATTTATCCGGCTCATAGCGTCGGCGGCGGCGTTTTCGACACCCGATATGTGTACTAAGCGAGTAACATACTGAGAAATGAAACCTAATTGACGAATGCGTCTTGGTGTGTCGTTATCGCTAGCGCCGTTCCGGTATGTGTAAATAATCGGTTTATGGTCGGTTTGGACCGTTAGTTCTCTACCTTCGACTAGTCGTCTGAAATGTTTTATGGATAAATATATACCTAATAATTCTCTGTCGAATGTTGAATATTTTTCTTGAGCTGGACTAAGGGCTTTTGAAAAAAAACCTAAGGGTTCTTTTATACCTTTGTTATCCTGGTATAGCGCTCCTCCTACGCATGTAGAAGATGCGTCAGTCATTAAATATAGTTCCCCGTCAGGAGATGGGAAAGCTATAGTCGTAGCTTTTTTAATGCTATCTTTACTTTTTTCGAACGCTTCTATCGTCGTAGGCGTCCAATCGATGACCGTTTTGTCATTCTTTATAGTGGATCCGATGAGATAAGAGTTTAAAAGACGCTGATGTTCCGCCGCATCCTTCACACTGTCTCTATAAAAATTTATTAGTCCTAAGTACTGTCTCAACTGTTTAATCGTGACTGGGCGGGGATAATTTGTTATTGCTTCTATTTTTTCAGGCAAGGGTAGGATACCTTTCTCAGAAACCTCATAACCAAGATAAGCTAGTGAAGTACGATTGAATGAACATTTCTGGACGTTCAATTGCACTCCGTACTTGTTTAGACGTTCTAATACCATTTTGACATGTGTTAAGTGTTCCTCTTGCGTTTCGGAAGCTATTAGTACATCATCTAGGTATATAAACGTGAAGTCTAATCCGTGCAATACCATCTGTAAAAATCTTTGGAAAGTTTGACCGCTATTTCTCAACCCGAAGGTCATCCTCGGAAATTCGAACAATCCAAACGGCGTAATTATTGCTGTCTTTTCAATATCTTTGTCCAGTACCGGAATTTGATAATATGCACGTTTCATGTCAAGTTTGGTGAAAACGGTTTTCTTATATGCTAGGTACATAAAATCCTGTAACCTTGGTATGGGGTACCGGTCTGGTTTTGTTACCAAATTCAAAAGTCTATAGTCCCCACAGAGCCTCAAATCCCCATTACTTTTTTCCACCACTTGGAGAGGACTGGCCCAAGGTGATTTTGAAACTCGGCATATGCCCTGTTCCATCATGTTTTCGAATTCTTTCTTAACTTTGTTGTACCTGTTTGGCGGGAGAGGCCTAGCTCTCGCATGCACTGGAGGGCCAGTAGTCTCTATGTGATGTACTGTGTCATGCAACGGGGTATCATTAAAACTATTCTGCGTAGAACTTAGCCTAGGGTACTCACGTAATAGTTCGTGTAATGGTTCCGCACTATTCAGTGTCTGTACACACATATTAAGTTCACTCTTATCTATTACACAACACACCTCGAGTGTAGTGGTATTGTCAATAAGTCTCTTTCTCCTTAAGTCTACTAAGATATTATGGTAACTAAGAAAGTCCGCCCCTAAAATTGGGACCGCTACGTCTGCGACGATGAATGTCCATCTATACGGTCGCCGTAACCCTAAATTTAGCATAAGTGTCTTATCTCCGTATGTCTGTATGGGTGAATTATTCGCCGCATATAGAACACGTTCCTCCACAGTTGCTCGGCTCCTCGCCGTCGCGGGTAGCACAGACACTCCAGCGCCCGTGTCCACGAGGAAGTCGAGCCCCGTCTCCCGGTCTCGTACTTTGAGTCGGCTGCTGGAACAGTGCATGGAGCAGAGGTCAGCCGAAGTGGTCCGCTGCTCGCTGTCTAGTTTTCCGGCTTTTTCCATGCGCACGGTTGCTTGCAAGACCGCGCGTTTTCCTTATATTTAAAGTGAGCCACGCACAGCCAATTTGGGTTAGTCGCTGCGCGCCTCTCCTGCCAACGTTGCCGGCTGATGTCACGTGCCGCCCTCTGGGTTGATCGTGATCTTGATCTTGCTCGTGCGGAATCATTACGGTCAGCCTTAATCTCACACATGTCTGCTGTAAGTTTTGATAATTGTCTGGACATTTCCTCAATCATTTCCTCCATTTTGGATGACGATGATGGTGTAGCTGCTGGACGTCTGTCGATCGCCGCGATGTCGGTCTTCGTCGCGTTCTCCATTATCTTGTCAGCCAGATTAGCTAGCTGCTCAAGATCGGGTTGATCGCTCACCGCGAG
>WYDE02191329.1:0-10758 GCA_009867175.2 Adela reaumurella | reverse complement strand
AGAGTGGCAGGGAGTTGGTTCCAGAGACGAGCTGACTCAACAGCAAAAGAATGGGTGTAGAAAGAACTGGAATGAATGGGTATACAGACAAGGTCTAGCAAGAAATTGGAATTTCGAACGGACTTCTTCTAGGAAGTTCAAAATTTGTTTGTGGCGAGCTAATGACACATAGAATGAACCTATTAAATTACAGATTGATCGGTCGAACCGTTACATCGTCATTCTTCATACATGTCGTATCCATTACGGGTGCTGCGAATTTGCCCTTTTCATAAAAGTTTACCTATTTGGTCCTAGCGTGTTCGCCTAGGGCTGCCCCGTTCGACTCTTCCTTCCACTTTCGCTTCATACAGTTGTTTAGTAATTTTCTCACTATTCTCTGCATGTGTCCAGAGTCCAGACCATATCAGCGTATACCTTTCTGTATCCTTGTCGCTATGTCTTCTTTCAATCCACAATCTTCTCAACCCATCTTTCAAAGATACACCACACATTCGTCTCATTGACCGCATTTCAACTGCATTTATTCTGCCTTCCAGACGCTTCTGCCATACCTAAGATTCACTGCCTGGGACCAGATTGATATTATGAATAACCATTTGTGTGGTAGAGCAATCGCAGTAATATTTAAAAGTATTATATTTGTTAGACTCGTCACATCTTTCCTTTTGTCGCATGTGTTGTGTCCTTCTTTGTTACCTTCTTCTTTCTTCTTTTGCAGCCAATTTAGTCGCCCCACAGCTGGGTACAGGCCTCTCTCATTTACAATGTTTTCACGATGTTTTTCATCACCGGAGTGTCAGCGGCCATTTAGCACAAATTCTAAAGTAAATATTGTGCTCTCAGTGAGTATCGAACCCGCACCTCCCGCTTGAGAGGTGTGCTCTTGCCCGCTCGGCCAATCTGACACTCGTTTCCTTATTGAATGAGAAATATTTGCACCATGGCCCGCATAGCGTTGCAGCCATATTTACCTGGCTTATTAGTCTTGGCTGTGTAAGTAAACAGAACTCCCTAACCCTGGGTCTGCGGTCGACTTGCACCCTCCTCTCGTGACTTCCCCATCGCCCGCATTGCCTGTGCTGTGTTTAGCGTCAGGCTGCTAGGTCACCCCTGGGCGGTGGTATGGTGGTTAGCATTGACATAATAAAGCAAGGATGTCGCTTCACCGTAGAACCAAGCTTCAGATTTCTACTTAATGAATAGGTCAAGCGTTTCACTGTCATTTTCACGGATTTGTGGGGCCATAACTAAACCTTTGTCGTTCTGAGAACCGAGAAAAAAAAACGTTATAGAATACATTACTTCGATGCGAATCATTATATGCCATTTATCTCCAAAACGGTTTGACCAATTTAGGTTACGTTTTTCTGTACAGGGTACGTGATTCATCAGCGATTGTTCATACATAGGTGTTATGGTGTTAAATCACCAAGGGGAGCTGCAATAAACATTAACGAAATGTACCATTTATCTACATAACTGTATCGATTATTTCTGTGAATGCGACTCACGATAATTTTGATGCTTCATCCAGTACTACAATAAATCGATGTTGGTAGGTACCATGGGTGAGTAGGGTTGCCTGCGTCTATCAGATAAGTAAAATACACGAAAGTATAAAATATAAGTAAAAATATAATGCAAGTACACGGTGTCTCACAAATGACTAGCGTAACTTCTGAAAGTGATGCGTAACGTAAATGGAATAATATACTGAGGGGCAGAGAAAAAAACACGTGATGTTTTAATGAAAATGATTACGCTGGTCGTGTTCCTTATTTTTTCGGCATCAAGAATATGTCGGTCTGGCAACTGGGAGATGTTGCGTTCAGAAATGGCAACACTTTAAAAAATTTAAAAATTCCTATCTCAAAAGGTGTCATTTCACTTTATGACACTTTTTGGATTCCACTAAGAACTTTTGAGATAGGAATAACTTTTTAAAGTGTTGCCATTTCTGAACGCAACGGCTCCCAGTTGCCAGACGGACATATTTTGATGCGGAAAAATAAAGAACACGATCAGCGTAATCATTTTCATTACAAATTCACGTGTTTTTTTCACTGCCCCCTAGACCATTAATCTAAGGGAGGTCACATTTATATTATTATGCATTTAGACTTGTAAAAAAATTTACATTTCACGGGTATGATCCAAGAGAAGAATGGAGAGTGCATTTGCTACTACAGTGTGCCCGTCTCCTCACTGCCCAGCCCCTTGCTTGGCGTCCAGCCCATCTTCTGCAACAGGTGCATGCCCATCCCTCCCTCCACGTTGTAAAACTAAAGCGCCAATAAAAAGTGTGTCACCTCTTCCTTAGCCTGCAGCCCCCTCGTGTCTAACTTGACCTCTAGCAGCAGCGGCTGTAGTGTGCCTGTCTCCTCCTTGCCCAGCCCTTTGCCCGGCGTCCAGCCCATCTTCTGCAGCAGGTGCATGCCCATCCCTCCCTCCACGGGCGCCGCGCGCGTTAGCTGGTCCTGTGGTCGTGGTATGCGTTAGAGAAGTGGGTGATTTGTGGAAGAAGGTGTCGTATCTTTTAAGTAAAACCATTGGTGGAATAAATTTAACTATTACTGCAATCAGCTCCTCGGTTAAATATAACCATATTTTTGGTACAAATTATTTAAGATTTGTATGCCACTATGATTTGATTGGGAGTTCTATTTCAAATATGTAAATTTTTGTTTTGAAGACTAGTGCACAGCAGAATTACGAATTTGGAGAATAGGCTGGAATATTGAAATTTTCGCAGCCGGTGGTTCTAGCAGTTGTGTGATTTTTAGTCTATGCACCATAGACAAAAATATTGTATTATTGTTTAAAATTGTAGAATGCAAAATGTACTGTAGTTTTATTAGTGTAAATTGACAATAGTATTGTAAATACAAGAATTATAATTATTATACAATTATTATTATACTAGAGCCCCTTATTGTCCGGACGGTAAATACTATACCCTATAATTTTCATTATTGCTTTACTAAACACACATATTTTACTGAAACAAATTACTATGAAATAAAATAAGTACACTGAAAACACAAATTGAATATAATTATTGTGAGAGAATGTTTTTCCTTTACTTTCTTGACTTTTTAGGTGAATCTAAAGCCTGCATACAATATTCTTTCAAAACAAACAATATTAAAGGATAATAAGCATCACTTTAAATTCACCTTTGTTTATTGTACACTTACCTATGTCGCTACAGAGGGCTTAAGGGTTGCGCTTGGATCAGCGACACCGCGATACGTGCTCAAACTCCGTAATCTCCTTACACATTAGAAGCTGCAACAAATATTCAAAGTTTCCCCATTCAGTGCGCGGAGCACAACTTTCTACAGCGCATCATTCATCACTAGTCATTCTATAATCTAGCTATTTCAACTTATCCACTCAACAAAGGTTTTGTATATTGTACCGAGCAAATAAATTAATAAATATTGAATAACAAAATAAATATAAGTAATTATTTCAAATTGTATTATAACTTGAATGTACAATGTTTTCGAATACTATCCAGATGATAGTAATTTATTCAAGAAGCAATGACAATGTATGATACAATTTTAAAATTCGCAATTTTCCCCACCTACAATAATTATTGTTTTGCATAGGTAAAATGATGACTAAATAATGCTGTAGTAAGCTGTTCTACCACAACTGGTACGGGATACCCGTACCATCAAAATGTATGAAGGCTTTCATGTGTTATAACATTTTGGCTTCGTCAATATACTATTGAATGTATTCATTCGACCAAATTAAAACAGCATCATTTTATGAGTGTAAAAGGATATAAAAAAATATGTAACTTAGAAAAGCCTTTGTACAGAATGAGGAAACTGAATATTTGCCAGATGTTTTTTTATATTTTTTTCCCGTGCTCAGTCTGCACGCCGCCATACGAGATGTGTACTAAACGAAACAGAAAAATTCGTAAAACTTCGAAAAATAATTCCTCCTGACCAGGATTTCAAGCCCGGTCGGGCTAAATAATTTGTCAAACTTTTAGGAATATTTCTGTTTCATCTAGTACATATCTCAATTTGTCAGATGAGTTTTAAGTGATGAGCCTAATGTCACGGAGTGGCACAAGGCTCACCACTACGACCAAAATTACCAATGAGCAAAAGCATGCAGCATAAAGCTACACACGTTTGCTGCAACACGAAAAAATTTTGGGAAGCTGAAAAATCCTGAATAAAAGTGAATGCAAAACTTAATGATTCTCAAATTTGATTTTCAACAATTTTCAGTTATCGTTTGATCTCATCGAATGCACGAGAATCGTGCTGATAAATTCAAGGCGCGTAGGAAAGCCAAATGTGAACATTTGAATATGTAGCCCTACATAACTAGACCAGTCTAAGGGCTGCAGTCTACTGCAAAATATTCTCTGTTTATCGATCGCAAACTTGTTGTAAGATTTTATAATTTTCTAAATCTAAAAATCGAAAGTTAGCAACTTCTGATTTTTACCATTATTTCTCCCGCGTTACCTTTGTATAGAAAGTCTTCCAAGTTCGAGAACCTCGAAAATCGACATTGTTTTACCGCACAATTTGTATATAAAATGAAAAAATTATAAAATAAAAAGGGTGCTATCGATAAACAAAGACTAGTTTAATATTTTGCATCAGTTTCCAGCCCTCGCACTTCGTCTGAGTTATATCGGGGTACCTTTCAAATATTCATATTTAGCTTTCCTAAGCGCCTCAATTACTCGTGCAGATGGTTACAACCGCTTTTTATTAAATATTGCGCTCACTTCCATTGCGATCACAAAAGTCAGAAAGTATAATACGTGGCTCGTATTATAAGTTCCGACTCGAAAACTGGCCGCGGCTCACGACTACGCAATTCCCAACCGACGTGCGATCCAACTGAAAGAAAAGTTATTTGTTCGTCACAAAGTACGGGATGGAACCCAGTGACAATTTGCCAATCGAGCATCGGCCGCGGGGCATAGAGTAGGCGACACTCGCAGAGGGACGAGGAAAGTGTTAGCTCTGTATTTTTGATTGCACTGCTGGCTGCAGTTGTAAGGCCTCTCCTAGCTACACCTTTTGGCCGACGACGTTTTTAAATTTTCTCAATTGGCAAACTGAAATTGGGTTGCATTTTATAAGTACTCTGCGTAATGCTACGATGTATATTCACGTTTACATATTCTATTACGCCAACATTTTTATTCTTTACATCAAACGAAATACCTACTTCAACTATTGGTAATGGTACTGAGAATAATAGGATCTATGTTGAAAATTTTAATAGAATGCTGTCTATGCATATATTAACTATATATTAAAAGAACATGTAGTATTAGTTATCTACCACCAAGATACCATAACATTTTTGTCATAAAATTTATAATCATAATACGAGGGTGGATCAGAAGCTTCTGAGCCCGACCATGAAATGCAAAGAAAAGTGGGTCAAGATTAATTTTAATTTTTCGGCATCGTCTCCATCAAGATCACTATACATACACTTTTTCCACCTGTCCTGCAACTTGTTTATACCTTGGAAAAAAATGATTCCGGAAGGTTGTCAAAATACTAATTTACTGCGGCTATCACTTCTTCTCTGGTCGAAAATTTCATCCATGGTAATGAAACGGTACAAACAATCCTCAGGATCTGCCTCAAAAAGTTCCAAAAAATCACGGCAAATTGTGAAGCGAACACGTTTTTGTTCAGCTGAAAGCAATCTTGGGACCCAACGAGCAGAAACCTTATGGAACCCCAATTATTCCGTATAATGTTTTGTACCCGGCCATAACTAATGCCTGTGATTCAGCTATGCTATGATCAATCTTCGGTCACTCAGTATCACATCACATATTTTAATGACCTTTTCCTTCGTGGAAGAGTTAAAGGCCTTGCGCCATATTTAAAGCTCTCCCGACCCCGCTTAAACTCAGCTACCCACTTTTTGACACTGGAATACGATGGAGCAGTCTCCCCCAATGTGTTCACACTATCTTGATGGATATCTTTTGGTGAAATGTTTTTTTATGGAGGTACTTCATCACTGCTGGGTGTAAATTTACTCCATTATTGAAAACCTGATAGCTTTAAACAAATAATCACAAAAACAATATGGCCTGCAGTATCGGAACCAAACTTCGCACGTTTTACTGAAGAATCGTACAAACAAATAAGTGAAGATTTAAAAAAAATCATGGCTCTTTCTATGTTAGGCCACGAACTTTTGGATCTACCCTCGTATAATGATAATATGGCAAAAAACTTAAGGTATGAATGAAAGTGCATCTGCTTTGTTTTAGCAAATTGTTGATACAACATCCATAATCTTTATGATGTGTCCCGCATCATCAACATCAGGGTTTAACTGTCCACTGGTGGACATACGTCTCTCCAATTTGTTTCCAATCCTCCCGGCACTCAGCAACACAAATCCATCTTTTGCCCGCGACGTACCTGACGTCGTCGTCCCACCTAGCGGGTGGTCTTTCCACACTTCGCTTACCTGTCCAAGGTCACCAGTGTAGGACGCGCATGCTCCAACGGCCGTCATCGCTGCGGCTCACGTGTCCAGCCCACTGCCATTTTAGCTCTGCAACCCGGTGTACAATATCTACGAAGCGCGTGCTCCAACGGCCGTCATCCCTGCGGCTCACGTCACGTGTCCAGCCCACTCCCATTTTAGCTTTGCCACCCGGTGTACAATATCTAATACTTTGGTGCGTCTAATATCTTGTAGCGATATTCCAGCATGGCTCGCTCCATGGGTCTGTCGCGTATACTACTTAGTAATACTATGGACGGCTGTAGTCTGATCTATGGCGTCCGTTCTTCCGTAAGCTCGCTTCCCGTGGTTTCATCTCGACAATAGTTTGCATACAGCTTCTTCAGAGTTACGGTGACTTTAAGAAATGATTTAGGACCACAAATCATAGCCTTGGCCGTTTTAGTATAGTCTTTTAGTATACCGTTTTAGTTTGATGATACTGTCTAGCAAATGCTATTTTAGCCAATGCTCGATGAAATAAGAGCTAGACCGGTCCAGTAATGTTACAGGCACGATTATGGCCTCGTTCTCAAAGATCATGTGAAAGATTTAGTAAAGGGCATGTTTTTGCTAGTAATATTAACATATTTCGGCAAGCAATACAGTAGAAAGATAACATCGGAGTGGAGTATACAAATATGAAAGTTGTCTTTAACAAAGCTCACCGATCAGTACCATTATCAACAACAGAACCACAACAGTAATAAATTAAATAGGAATAAATACATATCACACGCAATAGATCAAGCTTTATGATATCCTCGTAATATGCATTTTTAAGAAATTAAAAGGATTCAATTAGAACTGGCCATAAATATATATCAACAAATAAAAAATTTAAAATACACTTCCCAATATGTGACAAAACTGTGTACGGGTAAGTCAGTAAGAGAGACAAGTGAGGTACCTTCTTAGCCCAAGCTTGACAGCCGCTGGCCAGCTCGCGGGGACTGAGGATGTTGGCACCCGTGGAGCCGGTAAACGCTCCCAGCTTGCTCGCTTGCCGCATCCCAAGCTGCCGCCAACACAACACCGCCACTTCAAAGTTAACACTCGACAAAACTGAGTTAATCAAATACTGCATAAATGCAGGCTTAACGCTGACACAGCCGTTTCTAACAGTCAATGCCCATTCACGTGAGTTTTTATGGACCAATGAATAATTACTTGTTTGTAATATTTGCAGGTATCCAAGTTTGGAACTTATGGGTACTATTTGCGAGGACCTATGATTTTTTTTTTTTTTATTGAAACTGACATGTCTACATCACCTAATGAACCAGTTTTTTATCTGGTACCAGTTATGTCAGCCTAAACACCTTGGTAACTTATGTAGGTAAGTGCCATATCAGCGCTTCCCTCAATTCCAGCCGGTTACACTGAACTGGACGGAAAACACGAACTATGTTTCTTAGCCGCTTCGACCGACCATCATTCAGTGCGGTGGTGGTACCAACCCGGGCGGGTTTAACCCTACCACCATGTAAGGAGAGGGAAGGGACCTACAGTTTAACGTGGAATCCGAACCACGACCACCGTCTACTGTCAAGCGGTCACCCATCCAGGTCCTGACCGCGCCCAGCATTACAAACTTCGGTAATCGAATACTGAATATCGCAACACTGAGCCAACGACGCTGATACTCCAATTCAAAGCAGGCCCATTGTCCTTTATTACGTTTTCGTGATGCTTATTATTCTATGAGTAGTCAGCAATCACACCATTAAGTTAGACTTTGGCAAACTCTGCGAGCAAGCGAAGGGGTGCTGCACCGCATCGAAGTAGTCGGCAATAGCACTGTAAAGTTTGGCCACTTTGGCAAACTCTGCGAGCAAGCGAAGGGGTGGTGCACCGCATCGAAGTAGTCGGCAATAGCACTGTAAAGTTTGGCCACTTTGGCAAACTCTGCGAGCGAGCGAAGTGATGCCGCACCGCATCGAAGTACGAGACAATCACGCTGTAAAGTTTGGCCACTTTGGTGAACTCTCGGATCGAGCGAAACGCTGCCGCACGGCATCGAATTATTCGGCAATCACGCTTTAAAGTTTGGCCACTTTGTGAGCTTTGCGATCGAGCGAAACGCTGCCGCACGGCATCGAATTAGTCGGCAATCACGCTGTAAAGTTTGGCCACTTTGGTGAGCTCTGCGATCGAGCGAAACGCTGCCGCACGGCACCAAATTAGTCGGCAATCACGCTGTAAAGTTTGGCCACTTTGATGAACTCTGCCAGCGAGCGAAGCGGATTGCACCGCATTGAAGTAGTCGGAAGCACGCTGTAAAGTGTGGCCACTTTGATGAACTCTTCAAGCGAGTGACGCGGTGCCGCGCTGCATCGAAGTAATCTGCAAATACGCCGTACAGTTTGGCCACTTTGGTGTACTCTGCGAGCAAGCGAACCTGTGCTGCATGGCATCGAAGTAGTCTGCAATGACGCCATAATGTTTGGCCACTTTGGTGAATTCTGCGAGCGAGCAAAGTCACAAGGCATCATAGTAGTCTTGAATCACGCTGCAAAGTTTGAATACTTTGGAAACTCTGCGAGTGAGTGAAGTGGTGCCGCATGGCATCAAAGTATCGGCAATTACACCGTAAAGTTTGGCCACTGGTGAACTCTGCGAGCGAGCAAAGGTGTGACGCACGGCATCGACGCAAATACTACTAAGTATTACTCCTCTGTGTTAGCCTGGCATGTGCCAAATGTTAAGCACAGCGAATAATTTTTATTTTCAAGGATGGCCTACCGTGCTCCTGACGGCCCTCGCCAGTACCCCGCTGGCGGCCGGGATCATTTCCTTCTCCGACTGCATGCGAATCGCCTGCAGCTTCTGCGTAACAATCGATCCAATGTCTACCTGTAGGAAAAACCAAACAACAATACTATTAGCTGAGATAATTGATCCACTAGCAATAATCAGAAAATCAGAATAGAACAAAAACAACTTAAATATCATATGATCAGGGATTTTTTATTTTATTTTATTTATTTAGGATATCCAACAGTGAAACCATTACAGCATAATGAAGACAATTTATGTTTTGGTTACTTTTGTAGTAAAAGAATTGCTTCTGGAACTGATAAATGGTTTGAATGTTTCCTTTTTATTGAAGTTGAAGAGGTTACGAAGATTAACCCCTTGGCTAATTTAATAATAATAACCTCGCCCAGCTCTGACTAAACGCCGTATTTCCACCGAACCGTCTCTGCCGCTCTTGATATAAACTTAAATATCTTGGAAATAGATACTGATAGAGGTGTACAAAATTCTCACCGGTAAACACGATTAACCTAAGCTGGTCCACATGTTCATATTGAACAAAAACGTTCATCTTCGAGGCCACAGCATGAAACTGAGTCGAATTGCTTTTAATAGTAATATTCGCGTGGTGAACCAACTTTGAAAATATACTAGATAAATATCAAAGAAATAAATCCTTAATATAAAAAAAGGGTGCTCAAGAATGATAAATAAAACAAAAATAACTAATTAACCCATAGACTCTTAACTAACCAAAAAAATTTACTCATGTACTACATTGGTTTACTAGATAATTTAGTTTATGTCAAGGCCGGCGCTCAACACCGCAGCGCGCAAAAAAGGTCTGGGACTCAAGGCCTGGAGCACTTTTTTAAATGCGGAGATTCAACGGGTTAAAAAACATTAAGATAATGATAATTCCAAGAATTTTGTTCCCACTGGAGGCGGCGATAATACACATGTTTTATTTGTTTTCCAACAACCAAACACAAAATATATTCTCTCTATAGTTTATGGTAAAAAAAATATAATAGGGAGGATATTGCCACAACGTTATCAAGTTTCTAGGATTATTGGGTTAATCCAGCAGTGAAGCTGTGTATTAGCGAGAGGTATCTTACTGTAGATGGGGCGGGCTCGATGCCGGGCGGGTAGGCTTGCGGACCCGGCACTGACAGCGATGTCACTGACGTCAGAACTGCAACACAATACAGTACAATACACATTATATGGATTAATTGGGACCATGGATAGTCTGAAATTCATATAATCTGCCAAAATTACAATTTTCTTGGACATACGTACATGGATTAATTGTAAGCTCATACATGGAGAGAGCTTCAAAAGCGTCACTGGAGGCATCATACAGTATATGGATAGGTACAGAGAGGGCTGTCGAGGGCGGGACCAGCAATAACAAATCTCCACGTACTAGTTATCGCAGACTAGCTGACGAGGACC
>WYDE02191218.1:0-10759 GCA_009867175.2 Adela reaumurella | reverse complement strand
CTATACCCTAGAAATAGGAAACCTGGATCGGAGTCTGACGCACATGATTGTGGATACGACGGCTTTCCTGGACCTTGGCGAGGTGCCCAGGAGACGTCGTACCACATCCGGTGCATGTCCCATTCCCCATGTTACACGACGAATACTTTACTGGCAAATTATATATATATTTCATTTTCCTCAATGCAATAACTATACATGTATTTTTTAGTAGTTATATATTATAGTTATATTGTAGTTATATTCTTAGTATATAACTAAGAAAAAGACAAAGTCGCTCACCGTGCGTCCTTGGAATAGATAAAAGTATTGTATACTCCGGTTATCAATACTCGTATATTAAGCAAAACATAGCAAGGCAAAGCGGCGAGTGTTGTAGGCACCCTACAGCCTGCGAGAGGAGGATTTATATGTCAATATTTACGTTGTTTAGTATGTGATTAATTTCTTTTAATTTTATTTTTCTAATGTACCTACCTAGTAATTATTTTATTATTTTAATATAAATTTCGACGTTAATTAAAGGGAGGTTTGATTATATTTCTCCTTTATAATAGCCCATTGTGTGGGAGATAATGGCTTCATATTCTCACGTCTATAACCTAGCCACTCTGTCCCAGCCCACATATTTCCCTCAATGTACAGTCACGAGTCCTTCAAGAGACTTGTCAGGTCGGCATGTTTTTTTTTATATAGAAACTGACACGGAAGGCTACATCACCTATAACGCACCAGTTTTCTGGTACCAGTGATGTCAGCCTAAACACCTTGGTGAGTTATGCTAGGTACCATATCAGCACTTCCCTCAATTCCAGCCGGCTACAATGAACTGGACGGAAAAAACCAACCACAGTTATTTGAAATCCGAACGACGAACCAGCTTCAATGGTTAAGCGGTCACCCATCCAAGACCTGATTGCGCTAGGCAGTGCTTAACTTCGGTTATTGAATTCCAAATATCGCAACCACTGAGCCAACGACGCTGATGGTCTCCGCAACCCGACTAAAATCGAATGTCCATGAACGTCTTTAGTCACCTTCTGGATGACTCGGCGCCATTTGTCTGTCATTGTTTAAATAAAAACATAAATAAAAAAATAAAATGCTAGCGAATTGCATACATATTTCAAAACGTGTAGATAATTATTTAACACTGAGAGTATTATGCCTATGTTTCGGATTACAAATTTGAAACGTTCAGAAATCACAATGGTTCATTTCGAGGTATCCTGAAACTTAGAACCATTAAAGCTCCCTAGAGACACTTGTTGACTGTATGTTCTAACCCCCAGTGCATTCAAGGCGAATGCCTTGAGGCGTTCAAAGTGATTCCGACTTCACCATTTCTTTATAGGTCCACACGTGGCAGACAGTGAGTGAATCCCTTTCGTGTAGAGCTGTCTAAAATGCGCACTGTACTCCAGAATTCGCTTTATGTTCCGCATTGCCAAGTTCTGGAATTCAAGTCCTTCCAATGTATTTCCTTCAGTATATAACATATTGGTCTAGGATGCAGTGAAAAAAATACTTGATTTGTTTATGAAAATGATTACGCTGGTCGTGTTCCTTATTTTTTTCGGCATCAACAACATGTCGGTCTGGCAACTGGGAGCCGTTGCATTCAGAAAAGAATCACTTTAAAAAGTTTAAAAAATCCTATCTCAAAAACTGTTAGGTGAATCCTAAGTGTACAAAAGTAAAATGTAGACCTTGATACAATGGTAAAAAATTGAAAATTCGAAAAATTTTGAGACTTCAGCCTGCCAAACGACTTGGAAAAATTAACCGTTCAAGTTTGGAAAGGACTTAAGCGAAACATTTTCACAATTTTTTATAATAAAATCACGAGTTTTTTCAGTCCCTTCAGCATTCTTAGCCCCCATACGAAACCGAATGCTCATGTGCGTCGTCTATAAAATAATCCACACTGACGGCGCCAAAGTATCTGGTTAACCTGTAAAAAAAATATTTGAGGAAAAATAAATCACAAATATTCGTAATAATATGAGTACGTTCCGGTCTTTAATAAAGAATGTTTGGATTTTTACGTTACAAGCACAACAATTTATGATTTCATTCAAAGGGAGGAAATCATATATTGTTAGAAAGAACCGCACCGGGTGGCGAAACCACAATATACTTAAGAGGGTATTAAAGGCAAACAATTATTTCATAGTAAGACAGGTTTTCACATAGATACTAAATTTTAATCGTGCTTCGGGGCGTGCGTAACACATTTTCAAATTCCGTTAATGTTCATACTGTTGCATAGGTGAAGGTATGTTTCAACGTTATACTTTTTAGTTAAAACGGGATAATAAAATAAATAACTGAAAAAGTCTGAATATTTAGACGCTCATATCTCGTCATCGCAGTTCGCGGAGTCCAAAGGATGTCTCCAGAGTGGAGACGAAACGTCGACAATAGTAAGTCGATCTCTTCTACCGCGTCAACAGAAAACATTAAGATATTACTTGACCAATCGGAATCAAATTACTTGACTTTTAGACGAATGGCATTAGGAATTGATCTAATTCATTCAATGAATCTAATCATCAGGAGAACTGTCAAAAATGGTGAAAAGTTTTCACCTTGTGAGTAGTTTTGTATGGAAACTCACGTGAAATAAACGTGGTCGTGTCTATGGTCGCCAGTAAATAAAGTACTATAGGTAAATAAATAAAGAAACACATGACTCTTTTAAATTATATTTTATGATGATCTAAATTGTGCGGAGATAAACAACCGTTGTTGTCAATACTGTGACGGAATGCAGAGCGAAATTCATTTGTTAGAGAGCACGCATCGCACACGTTAACTCAGGCAGGAGCAGGAGACGTTCAGAATCTTTTAACTAGTTACGTGAGCGCCTGGCTTTATGTCGAGAGGGATAATTTCGCCTATCGCTGTCTTTGAATTAATTAGCGTCTTTGAGGGGGAACTCGTGAAGACACGACAAATCGAGCGTTTTCTACTGTTGGTATGTACTTTGTAGCAGTACACGTGAATATACCGCCCATAGTCTCCCTCACTGAAATCCATAAAAGTAAAAAAAAAACTAATGACGCGGGGCTTAGGTTTGGAGAATCACACCACATACCATGTAGGCAAGTCTCCAGTTAATTTGGATGCGAGCACAGGCAAGTAAAGTGTCTAATAAATTTGAGGACTACAGAATTTTAGAAGATACATTTAACATATATCATCGGCAACACTGGCTTCAAAAATATATTAAAACGTTTGCAAAGTATACTTCGTATTAAATTATCGGGTTCCGTCAATCGATCTGTCGTAGAATAATTTCCTGATATGGTCGCATTTCAGGAAGTGGCTAATTTGTACTGGTTGTTTCGTTTGATACTCAGTTTTATTCGATTTGGTCAACGACGTTTGGCCATATCGTACGATGTACGGTTTGTAAATAAACTGTGAAATACTTTGCTATAACTGAGAACGACTTATACAGCCCCGACTTTCACGCAGTGGTGTGGTTACCTACCTAGAGTGTGTATAAAAGCCGGAGGCGCGGAGGGAGGGCAGCCCCTGCCCGCCGTACAAAGTGCAGGCACCATGCGAGCCAACGCGGTTAAGGCTGGTCGCCCAATACGACCAGCAAGCCGAAGCTGCAGCGGTGAGCGGTGGGAGGTGAATCTGGAAATTCAGGACAGGGCGGGCGCCGACTGACCCACTATCCGTCGCGACGGAGACAACCGGTTTGACCGATGGGGTCAACCTGGTTGTTTCCGTCGGATAGTAGGCCAAGCTCGTGCTAAGCCGAGTCCGGGCGTAAGAGAGGGTCCGCAAGTCGACGACACTTTATCTTGTAAGTGCAGATCCTACATTGAAGAAGGTGTGACAGTTCTGTGTACTAGTGCTTGTCTTCGAAGGTCGCGACGCCTTCGTCGGGCTTGGAGCTTGGGACGACGGAACTGGAAGCAAGAATGGCTTTGGCTTCCTCTGCTAGTTTGGAGTCTCATTATGGCAGGGGCTGCGAGTTTCTCCAAGAAGACTGAAAAGAGGTCCTAATCGGTGATGGATCTTTAGACTGGCTTCCTATGGGGTCAAGGACGTCGAGCTCGCAGGAGTTATGGAAGTCTTCTCCTCCATTTAATAGCCGGAGGAGGGGAACCCGAACGGATGGGTTTGTATTTAGATTGACCTTCTGATGCGCGCTTTAGGTTCCCTCAATCGATAGTCGCAAGCGTTCGAGATTAGAGGGTTTCCGTGGTGAGTAGCGCCCTGAAAGAAATTATTCGTGAGACTATGGAAGTATTTCTCCAGCGGATCGATGTTGAGGTCGCTATGGAGATTGACGTTGCGATGCTAACTAGGTTTTAAGGTAGCCATTAGCAGGACTTTGTGCTGCCTGACCCTTAGTTTGTTGATCAGTCCTTTGTCCCCATGGTCTCATGCCGGGGAAGTCCCATTAAGGGTATAATGCAGGCTTCATAAACTATCGTCTTACTTCTAAGAGAGGTTTTACTCTTCTTGCAGAGCCGCCGTCTCTTTATGCTCCATCTCTTTCATATCATATTCCATAATACATAATTTTTATTTTATTTTAGTGCGTATTTTTTTACCACGAAAACGCTTAAATCAGGAGACCGTCACGCCGCGTCTTCGGGTCTTTTATTAAACGAGGTGCAGTTACGCATTTCTGAAGACGACGGTACCCTATTTAAATACCAGCCAATGGTTGCTCGTCGATCTCAATTAACAGATTGTCAAAATGTTCAATATGAGAAACTCCAGTGAGAATTAAATTTCCAATAAATTGATGACTGTATTAAGATCTATCTTAATTTGTACAAACGTTCCTGCAGATATACCACTGCTGATTTTAGATGTATTTAGTCATGCATTGATTCGATGAACAACCACCTTACCAATCATAAGTAATCTAATAGTAACTGCGCCGTCATCATCATGCGTGATTATGCCTATATAATCTATATATAATATATTCATATTATATTTTATATTCCAGCTTTCCGAAGGCAGCCCAACCCAGTTGAATGTAATAATATATATATGTTATCGGCTAAGTATATAATTCAGCCATTGCATCGAATACCTAGTTATTCTATACAATACCGGATTAGTCTAGACAATGATAAAATATTTCATCTACTGTTAATCATTACATATTGCGCCTAGGTATTGTATGGAATACCTAGAATGTCAATAGGAGATCAGGTAAAGTATAAAATGACACAAGTTAAACGTCTTTCCATTCTTTAAGGGGCTTTCCTGCAGATACATTTTAGCACATTACCTGAGCCTAAATAGTCGTAACCGTAAAATATATTGATTTTTATCACGGGGAGCCAAAAGTAGAGGATTCATACTTTTGGTTCCCCGTAATAAAATGTGTAATAATAATATGTATAAAATACGCATAGCAAGTTTACGCATAACTGACTGGGACACATGACTGGGAATGCATCCCTTTACTGTAGAGCTGCCTAAAGTGCGGACCAGGCACACTAGCATTTCTTTTATATTCGGTACTGCCAAACTCTGGAATACATTTCCTTCCGATACGTGTAGTGAATGACGTGTGGGATCCTTCAAGAGAACTGTAAAAAGGCACTTTGTCAGGCCGACACGGTTTTCTCAGCTCCCGCAAAATACCGAATGCTTTTGGGCGTAGTTAGTACCACAATCCACGCTGATGGAGCCCAAATATCCATAAATATAGCAAATCTTATTTATATGAGTCAGATCGAATGGGATGTATTACGGGAGATGCCATACATATGCAAAGAACTATGAAGAATTAAATAGAACTGCCATCATATTATTTGTGTGAATGCGATTAGTAAGTCTTGGTTGGGTCAATAAAAATTTCCAAATTCTAAAGATTTCAAGTGTCAGATTGGCCGAACGGGCAAGAGCACGCCTCTCAAGCGGGAGGTGCGTGTTCGATACCCACTGGGAGCACTATTTACTTTAGAATTTGTGCTAAATGGCCGCTGACACTCCGGTGAAGGAAAACATCGTGAGGAAACCCACTACCAAGCCGGTTGGGCACCGTGGAAGTGTATGACTAATATCCTCTCATATCATGTAAATGAGAGAGGCATGTACCCAGAAGTGAGGCGAATAAAATGGCTGCAAAAGAAGAAAGATTTCAAAATTAATGGCCTCCATACGACAGGAGAATATCACACTTCTATTTAGTGAAAATTTGTCAGTCAGCCCTCTTATCTCCCGGCCGCGTTTTGCTCGTGCATAGTTTCAGCCGAATTTCCTTCGAGAGTGGCCTGAACTCGCTGACATCGCTGAACGCTCCATCGACTACGCGACCATGCGTGCGTTCAGCCAATAGATTAAACATTATGTAGGTACTCATATGATGATCAGCGAACTTCAAAGAAAATGTCGCAAGTCGAGGAGATTTTTAATAACTAAAATTTTAAAAACCCCTGGCTGCAACATCTGGACAAGGTTATCGTGTTCTTGCAATACAAGGTATAGATGTAAGCCAGTCTTGTCGTTTCAGCCTTGCTCCGCCTGTTCCGCCAATCCGCAAAGTTTCTTGCCAGTTCTTCTAGCAAGATTAAATTTGATGTTTTTACGTGTGTGTTTGATTAGTTGTATATTGTCTGAGAGAATGATGCCGCAGTCTGATGTCACGGAAATCTTGCACACAGCTTTCCCTAGTTATACTAAGAAAGAATCGAGGAGAATTCTAGAAGTTGCTAAGGCGCGGTCCCACCGTCCCCGTTCTATCACAATTCTACGAGGACAATGCACCCTCATTCAGTAGACATTCCCTCAACCCGGATACACTGATCCCGAAGATCTTAAATAATCGTAGCGGCAAACCAGTGGAATACACTCCTTTTCCTCCAAGGTACAATTAGAATCTGCACACCCCTGGTTAAGGATCACACATAACCATAAATAAAAAATAAAAAAAACATACTGCAGCATAAGGTCAGGTTAATATGTTGTTGCAATACAAGGTAGATGTAGGCCATTCTTGTCGTTACAGGCTTCGAAATATTCCGCCAATTCCGCTGATCCACGAATTTTCTTGCCCGTTCTTTTAGGAAGTTGAAAATGGGTGTGTGGCGAGCTATTGGCTCATATGTAGAATTAACCTGCAAAACCAGACCCGATCGGCCAAATCGTTTTAGAGGACTATCCATCGATTTTTTTCCAGTTCTTCTAGGAAGTTGAAAATTGAGTAAGAACACTCTCGATCAAATCGCCTTTCAAACAAAAGAAACTACATCAACATGGGTTCATCAGTTTGCGAGCTACGATTTCACACCCGCATACACAATCATATAGAACTACATACGTGAATCTTAATCAGAAAAATACGGACAGAATATAAAGGAAAACGTCCGAACCGGGGTTTGAACCCGGGACCTTTTAGCCTAAGCTGCCACTGCAATACCAACTTCGCCACCCGGACCTGACGTGTTCACTTCAATTTGTAGCCGTTTTATCTGGATCTTCTGGGCTTTCACCGAGTCATGCAGTAGGTGGGTCTTCGTGCCTTACATGCTGCTTGATATCTTGTCCGAAAATCTTGCGAAATGTGGTGATTAGTGTTGTGCTGTTGGGATTTAACGGAGTTCTTGCAGTACAACACCAACTGCTCTGCTTACCCCGATTGTCGGGATAGAGCGTGAGTGATATGTATTATCTGGATCTTCTTAACGCTCCCTCAGCGTTCGAAGTAGTTTGTATCGATTGATTATCAACCGTATGTTGTCGCCGTTAAGATCACACTTAACATAGGCGACACTACAAACTACTCCTGAGATTTCCAATGGAAATTTTTTGTTTGATTCCTTGCTTAGCATGCAAGTCGCTTATTGAATCTTAATCAGAAAATTACGGAAAAAATATAAAGGAAAACGTCCGAACCGGGGCTTGAACCCGGGACTACAAATTTAACTACAAATTGAAGTGAACACGTCAGGTCCGGGTGGCGAAGTAGGTATAGCTGTGGCAGCTAAGGCCAAAGGTACCGGGTTCAAACCCCGGTTCGGACGTTTTCCTTTATATTTTTCCGTATTTTTTTTATTGAGATTCAGTAAGCGACTTGCATGCTAAGCAAGGAAAATCATACATACATGAAACTTATAAAACACCTCTTTTTTAGTTGGTGGTTAAAAACAAATGTGTTGAAGGTGGACTGGGAATAAGTTCGTGTGACTATAAGTCTGCCTTGGGCTAGCAGAAAATTACAGAAACAATATTTTATTTACATGCTGAAAACTGTTTCACGGAGTCCAAAAAAAACTGATAGTATATGTGGGCGTTAACGCGAGTGTCCGCTTGAATTGCGGCCAATTTAAAAGTATCGTGTTCAATACTGTATAGTAGAGATTTATCGTTATAGTACAACTCGGTGGTTTGGAAGCTGTTCAAGCATACATTTAAATGGAGGCTTAAAGAGTTTTCACGCAAAAAGGGTATTGGACTGGGAGGAAGTGAACAAAAAAAAACACGTGATTGTGTTATGAAAATTATTACGCTGGTGGTATTCTTTATTTCTTTGGCATCAAGAATTTGTCGCTCTGGCAACTGGTGGCTCAAAAGCTGTTAGTTGGATCCGATTAGTGTCCAGTAAAATAATGGTATAATATAACGGTAACAATTTAAAATATCGTAAAATATTTGAGCTTCAGCCTGCCAGACGACTTTGAAAATTGGTCCGTTCAAGTTTAAAAAGATCTTAAGCTACACTTTTTCATTTCCATTTTTCAAATTCGTCTGGTAGTCTGAAGCTCAAACATTTTTCGATGTTTTAAATTTTTACCTTGGGTATCAAGGCCTCATTTTAATTTTGGATACTTTTTGACAGTTTTTGAGATAGGAATTTTTTAACTTTTTAAGTTTTGCCATTTCTTAACGCAACGGCTCCCAGTTGCCAGACCGACAAATTCTAGACACCGAAAAAAATAAGGAACACGACCAGCATTATCACTTCCATAACAAAATCATATTTCAATCAATATTTTTTTTTCACTGCCTCCTATAACACAGTATGAAGGTCGACGCACGCCTCCTAGAAAATATAAGCAGAAGCCATAATTTAGAAACCATTCAGTTACACATACCTTACACGTAATTGTTACCTTTCAGAAATTTTCTTTTTTTTTTAATAAATCTCAAAATTCCGTGGTTACACCCTTATGAAATTTAACCCTTGGTAGACCTAGAGGACTTCGCTGAGTGTAAAGTTTTTGAGATAATTCAAAAGGAATAATGATGAACGCCATTGTATCCGGCTTCGCGATGGGTGTTGCCAGTTCTTCTAGAAAGTTGAAAAATGGTGTGTGGTTGACACATAGAATGAACCTACTAGATCTCCGCTTGATCGGCCTAACCGTTTAGGAAAAATTAACAGCGAAGTTTATTGCCAGTTCTTCTAGGAAGCTGAAAATTGGCGAGTGGCTAAATATTGACATGTAGAATGAACCTATAAAATTTCAGCCCGATCGGCTGAACCGTTTAGGAGGAGTTTTGCGGACAGACAACAGACACCAAAAGTTTTTTACCCTTGGGCTTCGCTTCGCTCAGCCAATAAAAAAATACCAAGTACTTAGTTCCTTATGTATTAAAGATGAAAATTTATGTAAAATGCACATCACCAAAAACGCAGTCATTGTGACGTCATGCTGAGGCTTAAGCCCCTACAAATAAATGGAAAAAGAATATTATTCCCCTATATACACATAAAATGTAAGTATCTGCGCTAAATTTTAATTTTTTTTTTTACGAACTGGAACAAAATATATGTAGCATAGCAGTTATTGGAAGACGTATAATTGAGTAATAAAACAATTTAGGGACAGAGTTCATTCATTCACGATAAAGAAAAAGTTTTTTCTTTGTACTGTATTTTTTTGTTCATTAAAGGCTTTCCACCGAGCTATTCGACTTTTCGTTGGTCGTACGGCTGCATTCGCTCCATGTTTCGTGGCCAATTTTCAACGACAGTGCGAAGATATCGATTTTCCAATCCCCATGTTTGCCTTAAAGTGAAAAAAAATCCCCCGCAAGTCACTTATGTTTCCTAAATCCGTATAGCTAATCGATCACAGTGGGTTTACGTTACAAAGACATCCTGAATATCCTGCAGCCAGCTTTTGTTACGTTTATTTTCCTCCAGTTATTCCTTCGGTTCCCTTCGAGGATATTTTCTGAGTAATATATCCTATTAAGGGCGTTCACAGCGTATCTTCGCGTTTCGATAGTTAAAAACAATTTTTTTCTGCAGATTCAGTGCCTCATAGTAAACTATTACCTGGTCCAATATAGAAAACATTCCGATTTTTTGATATTGTTTTCATTCTGACAGTTCGAATTAGAAAAAAATTAGTTATTTCCTTTATTTGTTATTCTGTGTCTGTACCTAGATTAGCACCAGAAGCTTTTAAACGCAATTCTTCTTAGCTTTATCGGACACAGTAATAAATTATATGGAAAAATTAAGACAAGAATACTACTGTATTTCTTTCATTATTATATATACTTTCAGTACAGTGCCAAGTCAAATCAGAGCCTTTTATAGAAATTCTGACGAAGGGGTTGTTTGGTACAGTTTAGTAGAATGTATTAAAACATAAAATAAGAATGTAATCAGCATAAACGAACAAACAAGTTTTACTTTTGTTACTACTGAACGAATTTTTAATATAATATTTGTTTTCCTTAAAGAAGATATAGTGACAAGGATTGAGAAAGGAATGCTTCGGTGGTTCGGTCATGTTGGAAGAATGGATAATAG
>WYDE02191108.1:0-10761 GCA_009867175.2 Adela reaumurella | reverse complement strand
CAGCCTAAACACCTTGGTGAGTTATGTAGGTGGTGCCATGTCAGCACTTCCCTCAATTCCAGCCGGCTACACTGAATCATTTTGGCATGTATTTGGGGTGAGAAATTGTGTCTGTACAGGGATGTATGCTTGTCTGTTACCACTTATTTCTGTAAGGGCTCTTTTGAAATTCATGCGTAAAAGCGAGAAAGTCGGAGCGGAGGCGTCGCGTAGGGGTTTTTATCAACATTTTGAATAGGTATTTCAGATTGCATTGTAAATAAAAACAGCTGCAGTTTTGGTTCTTCTTTTTCTCTTGGTCGTTCGCTCTGTCTCGTCCGTTGTTAAAAGATGACTTCTCTCGTAGATCTCTGCTGACCTCGTATCTTGATTCCTGTAGTAACAAATACAGTTAGTATAACATTCATGAGGCGAATTTGTAATAGGTATTTAATGTAATTAGGAAAAAAAAATTAAAAAACTATTAGTCAAATACAAACAAATAAATATATTCACCGAAGAACAAATCAAAGGAATGATTAGTTATGTGTGAAATGGTTTTAACCTTTCAAAACGATTTTTCTCGAGTTTCAAAAAAACTTTAATTGAGGCAATTATACCATAGAATAGATTTATTGAAAAATAATACCCTGTTTTTTTTTTACTCGTTTTAGTTTAGTCGATGGCGGTTAGCCTAGTTAGTTCGTTTCTAGAAAAAGTCGCATTTGGGATTTTACCTTAGGCGGCGTGCATAAATTATATCACCGTTTTGGGTTGAGGGGTTGGCCGAAAAGTGACGTCTGATGATGGGAATTCGGGGGAAGACGTCCAACCAGTACAAGCTTTTGATTGGTTATTTAGGCGAATTTTTGGATTAATGTGCTTCTCGAGCGAGCAGATCCCTGAACCTTACCGTAACATACGGATACGTTCCGGGAAGTATCTAAAAAAGGAGACTTTATTTTTATCTAGATTCATTATCTATCATCGACCACAGGCAAATTTTCAAAATGCTATTTATTATTTTGTGATAATTTTATGAAAAACTTCGCTGTTTACTTGTGATTTAGAAATAAAAATAGGATGATTTTTTTATGTATTGTTCAAATAGGTGACACATGTTTTTTTTTTTACATTTTAACAATTCTGAAATAGATCTAGGCACAGATTGTAGGCGCCTAAACGAGGCCGCCCCATTGCATTTTCCTTTATGTGTGTGAAATAAAATAAGAAAAAAATTTAATTATTAATTTTGTGTAAAAAAAATTGTAACATAATAATTTACAATCGCCGAAGGAAATTACGTCCAGTCAACACAACTATCACATTATTATTGTGAGTGCATTTCCACGAGGTTTTCCTTGCTAATATTGCATTCTGTAGCCCAGAATTTTAATCCGAAACCTTGTAGCATTCCAAGTGTATTTATTGATCCCAAGGCTTGCCTATCGCTTAGGTAAAAGGTGTAGCTGTACCACTAGACTACCCGCCGGTATTAAATTAATTAAAATTGTTAATTAAATCGCCTTTAAAACAGTTATCCGAACCCTAGAACTTATATAAATTATTAATTTCATCCTACTATAATTATGCACGGCGCTTTTGCCCCAATTTACCCAAAGCTGAACAATGTGTTTAGCGAAAAGTAGAGTCCGAAGTTAATCTGAGTTGTAGATTAGGCGAGCGGACAATAGCACGCCTCTCAAGCGGGAGTTGCGGGTTCAATCCCCACTGGGAGCACAATATTTATAACCTTAGAATTTGTGCTGAAATGGCTGCTGGCGTGAATTACGAGTATATAAGCTACCGACTAATTAAAATCAACCAAAATGTAATGTACCGTACACCTAAATAAAACATTAATATTTCGGACTATTCCTTTCTTTCTTCGAAGCCATTTTATTCGCCCAACTACTGGGTACAGGCTTCTCTCGTTTACATGATATGAGAGAATTTAGTCAAACACTTCCACGGTGACCAGCCGGCTTGGTAGTCGGTTTCCTTACGATGTTTTCCTTCACCGGGGTGCATTGTAATTTTGCACACAAATTTTAACCGACATTTGAACCCATAATCTCTCGAGTAAGAGGCTTGCGATAACCAACTAGGCCACTCCGCAACCCGCCCCTGCGGGACTAGAGGGTGAAGTGGGCAAAACTAGTGTATAATTGCAACTACTACATTGACTCCAGTGTTGTATTTTGTCCACCTTTACCCTGGTTGCATGGCACTAGTGGCATAATGAAATTCCCACTTTAGTACGAGCATGTACTGTATGGACATGAGGATGAAATCGACGCAAACTCGTGATAGACATGCCGAAACGTGAACCTTGAGTGTCAGTTTTCTGAAACTAGAGAAAGTCGTATAGATTACAAAATCGTGAAGCGATTCGATTTGTTCGCTATGTGGACATGACAAAGGAAAATACAAAAATACTGCTTACCGTGATGTATCAGCAACTGCGACAACGCCCAGAATGCAGTTAGTTACCTATCTCCATTTCTTACTTTATTTATATGTAGTTAGTGACAAATCTAATGTGTCTTCAACGTCTTTATCGGAACTCTAGCTTGGACATTTTAATTTTCAGTGTCGATAAATTATTTTTAAACATTTTAAAAATATAATGAGCACTTTGTTTTTATTACACGCCCCTATTTGGCATGCAGTAACATCTTAACTCTGAAAGATAACTGCTATTCTTTTATCTTTCTAATGTAAGGTTTCTCCAGGAGACTTGAAAATTATGTAATCAATAACCGTAAGTACACCTTTTACAAAGATTGACAAGCTATCTTTCAGTATGATTTCAGCCATTTCAAGCTCCGTACAGACCGTAGACCTAACGAGCGAAGCCGTGCGAACTGGAGCTTAATTACGACATTTCATCGACTTGGTAAAACCACGGTTTTAGCCTAATTTTCGTAACATTTGCATTATGTGTGACTGTTTCTAGAACCCAGGTAAACAGCTCCAATTTATTCATCGACTTGCGGCCACCGGTGAAACTAGTCAATCTCGATCAATTCTATTTCAGCGTCTGAATGATAGAGCGACGCCAAGCGAAGGTAAGCGAATAAATAGGTGAACGCGGGCACTCGCTTGCGTTCGGTGACGTTCGGTCGTGTTGCGCGAGGGTGCGCGCGATTAGAAGCATTCAAGGTAGAAACAGATAGCAATATGGACGGAACAACGATGGTGAGAGAAATTTCGCTTGCCTTCGGCGATTTGCGTTCGCTTGTCCTCGCTTGCTCTCGCTTGCTCTCGCTCGTTCGATCTGTACGGGGCCAAAAATGTAGTGGTATTGTCGAAACCTAGCAAAAATATTCTGTAAAAAATAACAATATCATGAAGGTGGAGGTGTGAAAGGTGTAGCCTGTGTAGAATGATATATTTCACTTTATTCTCGCACACGTGTGCATGCAAGTACCTACCGGTCACAACGATATTACAAATGTGTACACCGTCAAGTTGTTTTACCACTCATTTTGTTATTTGTAATTTCAAACATACAATTTGTAATTTCGTCCCACCTCTCAGATATTTTATTTTCTTTAATTTTTAGTTAATTGAGTATGCAAACGGACAGGCTTAATTCTTATATCAAAATAGAACATTCAGAAGTATGTACCGTGGCATGTCCACATTTACATTACCAAATATTAAGGAATTTGCCATTCTAGAAAGGTGCAAGAGAGTTATTTAGCATTGCAGATATATTTGCAACTTTACCGAATAGCTGTGCTGTGAATTGGTGAAGAAAACAATGTATTTGAAGAATATTTCATAGATTTATTTAGTAATTACAAAAACAGCTCGCACAGAGCATGTCTGGACTGATCAGACCAATTCTTAATCGAGTTTATAAATCATTTCTTCATATTTACTTTCACAAACAAAACATATTCAGACAATTAATGGTTAATGATTTTCACACTGAAGTGCCTACAAACACTTTGGTACCAACACTTGATAACATTTTGAAATTTTTATTTTTTCTGGCTCTTCTCGCGGCCACTTTATCGGATTGCTCCGACGTTCCGAACTGAGTGTCCTGTTCATGGTCACGGAGATGTCTGCTACCTACGAGCTCATCAAACATACTGACGGGTCGGACTGAGGTCAATACGTTGGCTGAGCCGGAGAAAAGAAAATGTTCAAAATGTTGTGTAACGACCGCGGTAATGTGAAAAAAAATTTAATAGTTATTTTTGAAGCGCTAGATAAACAGTAGGTATATATCTAACGCTAGCACGATCACAGAAATATAATATGCTTGAGGTGAATGCTTACGACTATTATAATTTTAGGATTCATTGTTACTTGTTAACAATATTACAAATATACTTTTCGCATATGCATCAAAGTAGCATTTTTATTACACTAGTTTTGTGTAAGTATATGTATAGATACCTGATTAGTGATAGGTTACATGATACATACGTAGGTATGTAGTTTGAACATACACAGACGTTTTTAAAGAATTTAGGGCGCAGGTAACGAGGAGATGTGGAGGTCATACGAGGAATATAATGAAAAACACTTTAATCGGGAGATAAATATTAAAATTGTATTTTAAGGTTAAAAGCTTAATACTTATACGTTAAATGATAGGTTACACGATATGTAAAAAATATTATAGTTTAAAATTGCAATACACATCACATGGAAAATATTCCATAAGTGTTAACAATTGCTTGTTCATTTATCAATCATAAATCATTATTACACAAAACTTATATTCAAATTAAAAGCTACGAAAAAAAATTGCAATTTATTATACTTAATACGTAATATGTAAATGAGCTGCCTAGTGACTAGTTTAACATTTTATGCCTGCTTCAGTCTATTCTGGTTCATATTATTTATTAAATTGTGATATGAAAACTATCTTCATCTAAACGTTGTCAATTAACTACCGATTAATTAATTCATCGGTATTATTGTGTATATACTGATATTATGAAATATATTCGAAGAAACCACTATAAAGTGATGCTGTAAAATCTCGTAATTTAACAGTGTGTAAACAAAAGAGGTAGGTATAATAATTCTCAGGTTGGAAGCATTCCGATATTACACCTCCCACCTTCTTGCTTCCGTGGTCAAAACACTTCATTTCAGTTCTAAAACATTTCATGTATTCTCCCGCCTACTTGTCATCCCTTATCTTTTGAACTTGTACCTGTCAGTGGAATTCTATAATTC
Organism: Adela reaumurella; assembly: GCA_009867175.2. NCBI lineage: Eukaryota > Metazoa > Arthropoda > Insecta > Lepidoptera > Adelidae > Adela > Adela reaumurella. The sequence continues at coordinate 5,571 of WYDE02191108.1, read as the reverse complement.
TGTGATGTGATGATGAATGACTTTCGTTATGTCACTTAAGCGTCGGAATGCCACGCGGGCGCAAGGCTCCTAGCATACGCTGGCCCAACGTCTACTGGAGCGTGAAGGCTTTACACATGCGTGTGTCGAACGAGAGTTCTAGCTGAACTGCACACCGGCGGAATGTTCTAGAAAGTGCGCCCAGTGCGGCAGCAGATGCGAGGCGAGGGGCGAGGGCGCGCGGGGCGCGGGCGCGTGGTGCGCGGCCCGCGAGCGCCGCGAGGGCGTGTAGTTGGGCGGGTGGTTGTGAATGTTGCGCACGCGCACGAGCGAGCCCTGCAGCGTGGTGAGCAGCCGGCAGCCGCAGCCGGTGGTGCGCAGGTTGGCGCACGTCCACGTCGCGGTCGCCAGGAAGCGCCGGTTCACCGTGAACCTGTTGCCGGCGTACACGAGGATCCAGCCGCGCTCGCCGCTCCGCCCGCCGCGCCCAGACCGCACGAAGAACATTTCTGCAACACACACTCATCCATCACACTACACGCACTCGCACACACCTACGTCGCACATTACGCCTCACCAATTTTACTAATTTAATAATACTGATAGAAACAAACCTGCTATTGCGAGTTGTTCCCTAGGATCGGAACGAATTAATTACACGAGACTGAATGAAATGAAATGATCGACGTAATCTTTGGTATTTGTTTCCTTAACAGTTATCATGTACAATCTACTTGACAACATTTAATGATAAATCAAAATAACAACATTCACTGATAATTATAACGAAATATTTAAACCGAAGTGTACAACTAACATTGCAATTTAATTAATTCGCTAACAACACTGGAGGCAGGCCTAAATAGTGGCAAATTAGGGTAAAAATGTACTCCGCTTTCAAACTTCGATTCAACTATACTCGTTTTGTCGAACACGCGTATTCGCGGTGACATGAAATTTAAATTCAACCTAACGATAGAGGCCTTTCCTTAAATTATGTAAACTATGAACAGATTACGATCAGGTACAAAGTTACTCTTCATCTTCTGAAGTATTTGGCACTAAATCGAGGAAGAATCTTGAAAATGCGTAGAAAAATATTAAACAAATACTAAATAACGCATCAATACTAACACGTATAATGCCGATTGTAAATTAAGTATTACGAGTATATTTAGAGCAGACGACAATCTGATAATTTGACAGATTCGATTGAGAAAAATTCACTGAGCAGTGACTATGTAAGATGTCAAACGGAGAGAGATTAGCGTATATAGTCCTACATAGATCATTTTGCATTAAGTGATAATGCATTTTTTATCTAATGCGCCTAAAATAACGGTGGCGGCCTCATCCGAATGCAGATGCCAAATCGGGCAATAGTCATTTTATACTTGAATGAGGCCGAACACTACCATTATTTTTAGCACACCACATCAAAATTCATTTTCACCAAGTGCAGAATGAACTATGTAGCAATATATGCGAAAGCCGGTAAGACGTCTCAACAGTAGAAGGTCGGCCGGACGAGCAGCGGTCGAGGCGAGGGTGCGCGGAACTGCACGGCAGCGTTGCGCCTGCGAGGGTTGCGCGGTTGCGCCATGTACGCGGACATCTTGGGCGGATGGGTGTGCAGCGGAGTGGCTCCGAGGACGCGGTCGTGCAGCGTCAGCACGGAGGCCGGGCAGCGGCGGCTCTTGCGCGAGGAACAGTACCAGAGCAGTTTACCGCGGGCGCTGCGCTTCGAGTTCACGAAGAAGGTGTTCCCGCCGTAGAGGAGGAGCCGGCCGCCCCGCAGCGTGCTCACGTACTGCGGCCCTGCCATCCACCCACCCTCACCGTTAGCACACCCAGCGCCCACCCGCCGAACACGACTACGACACAGCCACTACCGGGATCGGGCATGCAGAGACCAACACTCCAGGAAATAACATTTATTGAACGTGCATCTAACTACGGATCACAGTAAAGCTGATAAATCTTCATAATTACATAACAAACATTAAATTCTTCTACATATCAACGGCTGAGACACATATAGAAAATACTCTACAAAAAGTTTATATAAAAAGGCAGGAGTAATGCCGGAGTCTAGTGCAGGATCGCTAGAAAGTAGAGATGTTAAAGGATCGGTGCTAGGCTCAGGGCTGCGCCTCGGCGCAGTGGCTGAGGTGGCACGAGCAGGTTGACCGCCGCACGCAGAGCGACAGCTGGCAGGTGGCGGCGTGCGCACGCCCACACTGCCGCGCGCGCCACTCGCACCACGAGCGCCGCCACATCCACTCCGCCACCACACTCACTGCAAACACACAGCACAAGCTCGCAACATGCTACTCATCTCTACGAAGTGCCTTTAATCCCCGATAGAATCTGAACACAAACGCAGCAGTTTCATCTATCCACTCACAATAACTCACCCCTATTACCACATTCTCCTCCGGCTCTGGTGATAGCTAGGACATCCAGAATAAAGAAGTGATAAAGATCTGCCTCAAACATTATCTGCAGTGTCGCTGTGACAATATGTAACGCCAATTTCAGTTACTTTCTTTCATGTCACTAATTTCAATTTATTTCATACCTTTCTAATTAACCGAATGAAAATTAAAACCATCAAAGCCACCTTTCAACTGAAATGTCAACCCGCAGAGCTCGTCGTATTTCATTGAATTATGAAAGCACACCCGTCAGCGCCATCTCTCCGATATCCAATTCGCAATATCGCTATGTTGTAAAGAAAAATGGCAAAACGAATGCGAGAAACGCCCTCGTGCATTTGTAAAGACTCCGAGAGGGCGCGAGCTGACGAGCCCTGCGCCGAGGGGGGGCGGGGGGATGAAGTGCCAAGGGTCGGTGGGTGGGTGGCGGGGCGCGGAGGGCGCGGGAGCCCCACCAAGTGCCGTAGATGTAGTAGGCCGCCGCGGATTCTAGGGCTCTATTGATTTTTTTTCGTTGCCTGGGCGGAACCCACGCTCCGGCTATGGCTGCTCCAGGGCGCATGTCCCGGGAGTGGTACGTGGTATAGATTATAGGGCGCGGGATGCAGCCTCCCTGCGGCGGCGGGTGGGTTCGACCTACTCGAGCTGAAGTTGGGCTGACGAGCTCCCCGGGGAGGCTGGAGGGGGCTGGCGGGGGAGGCGGGCGCGTTTACAGCGCAGGTTACATGTGTATTACAGCGAGCGAGCGAGGCTTCAGTACTAGGCCGTCGCTCCTCTTTACACATAGGTACATAGCTACAACGCTTACATGTAGGCTTGTATTACCTCGGCTTGTGCCTAGCATTACTTTTACATCTTTAGCCATGTAGGAACCTCATTAAATGGATGAATACCATACGTTCTTAAGAACATATATTTGCATAATTAAAGAGTATAACAGTAAAGAATAATAACAAATGTATTACATGAGGAAGGTCACACGCGACACGACACCTCTCACCGGAGCGCCCTCAGGATCGGATTTTCTTCCGCTGTCACCCCCTGCCCTCTCAATCTGCTCCGATCCCCACTCTCTCAAATCCCCCTGATTATCTCCCTTTCAGCTAATTGTCCTCTAAGCGGCGCGACCCTCCGGCAGCGAGAGTGTCGGGACCTCTCAATCTGCGTCTTCACCCAGCCGGCAGCCGGTGATCGCAGCATCCGCATTTATTGCGGCGCGATCCGGGAGTACCTAGGCGGCGGCTAGGTCGTGACGTCATACTTCCTACAAAAGGGCTGGCGCAGGGCGGCCAGGCGGGGGGGTTTCTGTCGGTGGTGGGGGGGCTAGGAGGGATGGTAGAGCACTCGGTATCGATCGTTGGTGCTGGCACGTGTAGCGAGCTGGCCGTGCCAACTTCGCACTGCTTCCCTTCACCCTTCGCCGCCCTTCCCCCGCTCCCCCTCGGCCCCGCCGTACTGCGGCTGCGAGCCCTGCGGCCGGTCCAGCGCAGTGTGCGGAGGTCTAGATACCCACCACCCCGCGTGCCTACTTACCCACATACCTACCTAGATGCCTATGTAGGCGGCACGTGTCGCATCCGCGCTTCCTATTTTCCTCTACGATTCCGTTCGCGCAGGGCCAGCGCAATAACTCACAATGTCTGATGTGTTGATACTTTCGAGAACCTATTCATATCTAGAACGACTGATTAGATAAAGTTATATACTTCTTATATAGCTTTCTAGGATTCCCACTGATAGTTTCGCGACTTTCTCTCACAGATATGAAAGCTATTTAGTCATACACTTCCACGGTTACAGACCAGATTGAAAGCGGCAAGCATTAATTAACGATTTGTTCATCATGACTTACACAGTTCAATATAAAATCGAATATTTGTTTAATTTTGTACAAATCTACCGATTATTAATGTATATCTTTTCAAATGTCATAATTTACTTACCTGTCCGTCGAAACGATTCGCTAATCGTTGCGACAAGTAAGTACGCATTAATTAATAATAAACAGGTAAACTCATTATTGAGTGATTACTCCGATGATTGAGTGGGCGGGGCGGGGCGGGGCGGGGCGGGGGTGTGCGAGAACGCGGCAGGAAGTCAGGTGTCGCTTCCGCTAGATCGACTTCTATGCGAGACGGCATCGCTGCCGGCGTGGCGGCCACGTGGGCTTGTTTGCTTGTCTCATTATCGCAGTAGGGCGGCGTGTCTGGGCGGCCGGCGCCGGCGGCTGGGCGGGCGGGATGCATGGGCGGCTCACGCCGACAGCGACCTTCGCCTTACCCATCACTTCCTTACCTTGCTATGATAACTTCATTGCGAATACCGCTCGTGTAAACAGCGTTGCCATGTATACGGATTTATCTGTATTTATACGGAGTTTTAAGGTACGATACGGAATTTAAATGAGTTTTCATACAAATCTATCATTTATACGGATTTTCACGCAAGATGATTATTATGGAGTACGGATTTTCTATAAAGCTTTTCATAGAAAAAAACACATTTATACGGATTTTTAAAAACCTAGGTATGGGAACGCTGCGTGTAAACCTGTACGTACTCATTATAATGGCGTGCATAGTATATAATGTGTTTAATATAAAAATGGGTGTTCTATATAACACATAAGTTCGACGCGTGGTATTTTAATTACCCCAGTCAAATTACGTACCACGGGGGTTAATAAACCTTGCAAAAAATCATAACAGAGACTTTATTTTTCTTATCGATAATAAATCTATAAGCAATGTTAAATTAGACATATCTACCAAAAAGTTTGAAATTTTTTGTAATTTTTTAAGTGTGTGTTTTTTTCGTTGTCAACATAAATGGATCTTTTTTCCACTGATTCTCGAAACTGGTCTTTATCGTGTTAAATAAAAAAGATTACAAAATGTTATTTGTATAATAATACCTTTAATTACTTAATTAAATAAAAAATTCAAATTTATTGCACTATAGACATATTGGTAATATAAAAAATAAATTCGCTGTTATGATTTTTTGCATTGTTGTGATGTGTAAAGTGACTACGCTAATATCAAAAATGGGTGTTGACATATCAGTTGAACGCGGATTATTCATGTTCTGAGTACGACTTTGTACATTCATTCATACAATTTCACATTAATTACATTCAGTAATTTCCATTCTT
>WYDE02190999.1:0-10762 GCA_009867175.2 Adela reaumurella | reverse complement strand
ATAAAATGGCTGCAAAAAGGAATGTAAAGCTTTGTTTCTTTTTGCCATTCGTGGTTTCCCTCTCCGCCGATATACTTTACGTTTACACATCAAACATGATGACACGTCGAATCTTATATAATCTAAGTTACATTGATGGCTTTTCATGAAAATATTTTTTTTTTTTTAATAAACATAAACAATTACAAATAAATTTGCATACGGGTCGAGTCGATAAGCACCTTTTTATGTCGCTTAAAAATATTTCTAACTCACTTGTTGCAAGTAAGAAATTGATTCCTTTCATTTCTATTATTTGAAATATCCAATACTTACAGCAGAGCCAAACAGAAAAATAACGAAATAGCTGAAAGATAAAATTACAATTATTTGGAGAGCTAGTCTAATTAAAAAAAAATCCCGTTCTCTATTTAAAATATTCCTTTGTAAAAAGTAAATTTATTTTGCAATCAGGAGAATTATTTAGTTATCATTACTCGAGCTGGTGAGGCCGAACGCCGAGCTTGTTCAACTCGTGCTAGAAAAGAACGTAAGCGATGCCAAGTCTGATATTCTTTTACTTATTCTTATTATTTACTACGTCTGCGTTGATTTCGAATTTTTTTAATATTTTGTATACTCTGTCACTATACAAAGTTTCGTGAAAATCCGGTTCTTACGCGATGTGCGTTCAAACACATAAAGATACTGACATACAAAAAAAATATTTAAAAGTGTTCTAACATGTTCGTTACTTTTTTTAAATCATCCTCGTCGATTTTTTTCCGCAAATATTCAATGTACAGATTTTTTACTTTAGTTTTAATTATAGGGTACAGGTTACATTCAGCATTTATATCAAGTATAGTGTAGTGCCGTACACTACACTTGATTTTGCCAAAATAGTGCACTCGAAGTATATGACTAAAATCTTCTCATATCATGTAAATGAGAGATGCCTGTACCCAGCAGCAAAATGGCTGCAAATAAAGAAAGGAAGTAGGTAAACTCAATTTGAATATGCTCATGAAGAAGAGCCGGAAGGAGACTTCGCAGTGTTTTTTTTTAATATGGCTTACATTATGTTGTGACTAACTACACAATAGATACCGTTTATAAAGGTCCTATCTTTAAATTCCGCTCTTAAATTGAAATAAAACAAAGTGAAATTTTTTATTCGTTTGAAAGGCCTATCGGTGCCATTATGTGTGGAATATAACATCGCTCAAATGTCCCCGCGGCTTCTCTGGGTGGCGCGCATCCGAAATTTCCAATTTTTCATGACTCTGGCGCATAAATCAGACTGAATTTGACCGATGGCATGGGTTATGTTGGCTTTGAGGGCCGCTGTAGTTTGTGGTTTATTCGCATAGACCTGCGACTAAAGTAAACCCGTATTTTTCTGATTAAGACTCAGTAAGCGACTTGCATGCTTAGCAACCAAACAAAACAACAAAAAAAAATCCGTAAGAAAACCCTATAAGAAAAAGTATAACTTGGTGAAATCGTACGGCCTCGGTGGCCAGTTCACATCACCATCATATCCACTTGAGATGACCATGCCCTCAAATTACTCGTGCAAAATGTCCAATGTGGCATGAGCTATGTGGCACGTAGCGCCGCCGTCCTGTTGAAACCACTTGTCGTTGGTGTTCATATCATCCAATTCAAGCCAAAAGTAGTTAGTAATCATCGACCTTTAGCGCTTGCCGTTGACGGTGATGGCTTGGCCAACGTCGTTCTCAAAGAAATATGGACTATCATATGGATTTTATCATTTGCACGTGTTGTTGGACGCTATATCCATCCATGATTTTTCAAAACAGATTGAATAAATGGCAGCCAATTTGACAGATTTAGCTTCAACGAGATGGTTGCTATCAACTGTCAACGTTCGGAAGACCTTATTGGAAGACCCGTTAGTATTAAACTACAGTCTGACTGAGGGCTAGCAAAAAATCTGTCACTAGCCATGCAACTATCCGTCGCTAGAACGACTCAATGAATTCACATGGGGTTTTCACTGACGTATTCTGTAACAACAGCGGGTGATTCCATCGCGGTACTTGTGGTGGTGGCGGCGGGGTTCTATCTCAAGTCAATGTGTTTCCGCGCGGGCGTTGAGTCGCGGGCGCTAGCTTGATAAATTTGTAAGTGCACAAAATCAAAGTTACATAAATATTTCAGGTGTAAAGAGCACTTGTCAGAAAATTGGATACGAGATTTGATATCACCTCCTCAACACTATTTCTCACGCCACAGATAATGTCAAAAAACAATAATAATAATACAATTAGGACACTAAATATATTATAGACCCACACGGCCTTACATGCTGCTTGATGTCTTGTCCGAACATCTTGCGAAATGTGGTGGTCGGTGTTGTGCTGTAATTTATCGGAGTTCTTGCAGCACAATACCGATTGTTCTGCTTACCCCGAGTGTCGGGATTTAGCGTGAGTGATATGTATGTATGATAAAACTAATAGTAGGCGGGAAAAGGCGACAACACAGCCTAAGTCCAAGTCACAGGATTGTGGAATTGGACGCTGAATTTAAAAGTTGCGCGCAGAGTCGTTCATATAGTATATAATTACTCACGCCAAAATAAGACGCCTGTCTGTGTGTCGTAATGATTTGTCGCTTATATTTCAAAACGACATTCTACCATTAATTCACAATATAATCCAACGTGCGCAGAACGTGTGTGTGCGTTCCTATTTTAGTATTCCAAAAAGGGATCATATAATATTAATTTTTTGAAAATTATATTCTTAACGTGGTCAACAGAAAACAACTTAAACTATCAATCTTTTTATTTAAGAATATCAATGGGAACATTCCAATCTCAGGTAGATTGGAATGTTCCATAAGGAGACTTGAATGGTCTCGCAGCACACACATACACAACACGAAGCCACATCCTACTCATACTAAAACATAAATGCATTTTCACCGAGGGAAGCTGTATACAAAAACTGGAACGAACTTCTACCCCCTTGAGGGAAAGTGGATCACTATTCACATATCGTTCAAAGTGTAGGAGATGGCTTATGAATTTGCTATGCCAACAATGTTAAATGAAACAAAACTATTAAAATAAGTACCTACCCCTTCATATTCAATTCTTGGGATTTTTTTTTAATAGATATACTTTATTTCATTAGTAGATATATTAATGTTCATTAGTACATACATATCTTGTTTGATTGAATGTCTCTTTACAAGAATATGATAGTGATGACAACGTAGACTAAAATAACTACAGATGGATTAGTACTCCATGTAACACTTATGACAATGGGTCTCAGTATGAAACCAGCGCAATTGCCACTATGACACTGGTGTGGTAATTTGCATTACAGCTGTACTGAGACCTATTGGCACAAATATAATAATAATTTCTTAGTGTTTATGTTCTTTTAAATTAAACTTGTGCCAATACAATACAATTTCTATTTGTATTTGTAATGTGTACTTTGTAATTTAATCACGATAGCAAGACAAAAACTGGCCAAATGCACCTAGACTAAGCACGCAGGCGGATCCTCGGGCACAGCTAATATTTACTACAAAATTCCTAAGACTCGCCCTAAATTATATCTTATCTATAAACATGTTGTTGCGTGCCCAGTAATATCCAATTCAGAAAATAATTGTCCATAAAAGCGACACGGTAGACGAAGTATCCCACAAGCTCTGAACGTGTTAACCGCAAACGTTCGCCCAAAGTTCAAAATTCCAACATCAAAGTCAATAAAAGAAGATCCTCGCGCCTCATGCGACATCACGTACGCCCTGTGTGCTTATTCTGTAACTATTGATGCAATAATTCAGGTGTACATAAAATCTTACATTTAAAGAAGCTCGAAATAAATATCCTATAATTAATAAAAATACTTTTATCGATAATTCGATAGATGGCGCTCGCAAGGCGCCTGGACAGCGCCCATGGACAATCAAATATTTACGTCGGCTTTTAATACCATGTCGGTCATCTATGTAGTAGGTGCCCCTTTGCATTGCGTTTGAAGGACCTAAAACCTTCACAAGTCTTGGGAGAAAAAGCCATCAATCAAGACTTGGCAGTCATTTTATTCGCCCCACTGCTGGGTAGTGTCCTCTCTCATTTACATGATATGAGAGGATTTTACTCATACACTTCCACGGCGACCGGCCGGCTTGGAAGTGGGTTTGCTCACGATGTTTTCCTTCACCGGAGTGTCAGCAGCCATTTTAGCACAAATTCTAAAGTTATATTGTGCTCCCTGTGGTGATCGAACCCGCATCTCCCGCTTGAGAGGCATGCTCTTGCTCACTCGGCTAATCTGATACCGACCTGAAAAACCCACTGAAAGGTTACAAACAAGTCACCTTAACCACATAGGTATAAGTTTCAGAGTTTGCAAACATTGAGTCTAAAGTTATGGAATTACGTCGCCGCTGGACACGTTTCAGGGCTGAATTTACAAGCCCCCCTGTAATTTCCGCCGTTTCCTCTATTCAAATGAACCCTCCTGTAATGTGTCAAGCGGCGCCTTTCTAATGCTAATTCCAGGACCCGGGCGTCCGGTTAAAAATACAAACCCGGAGAAAATTACAGGGTTAAGTCGTTCGGCTCTGTAACTTTGCGGTGGTGGAAAGCCTTTACAAGCCTTCATATGCGCGCCGCCGCATCCGCCTCACCGCTCTTTGGTGGTGGTAAGAGTCTGGCAGATTGGGATCATTTTCCTGTCGGATAATTGGCTTAGCGAAGCGAAGCCTAGTACTCGACTAGAGTCCAAAGACTTTTGGTGTCAGACTGTTTGTTTGTTCGTCCGTGAAACTCATCCTAAACGGTTCATTTTGTAGGCTCATTCTATGCGTCAATACATTTTTTTTTTATTTATTTATTTGTAATAATTATTGTAACAATTGGTGTTCTTCTAAGCGTATATATAGGCTAATCTGTTGTTTGCCAAACACTAAATTTGAATTGCAACATAAATACATACATAACGTAACATAAATATTGTTACAAATTTTCAACTTCCTAGAAGAAGTGGCAACACCGTCGCTGGAATTATTTTCTAATCGGTTAGGCAGATCGGGCTGAAATTTTGTAATTTCTTTCTATATGCTAATAGCTCACCACACTCCAGTTTTCAACATCCTATAAGAACTGGCAAGAAACTTCTCTGAATTTTTTTCAACGCCCCTCGTCGAAGCCTATTACGACGTACAATGGCGTACATCTAACTTATTTGTAATTGAGGATTAGAAATTATTTTAATCAAAACGGTACACAAATTTTAAGTATAAATATTTATGTGTTCTCCGCACTAACACGGCGCGAATATGACGACCCGTCGCTGATATTAGTTTCCTTCCCTGAACGCGTTCCGCCTGGGAGCACATTTATTATTAAAGATTGAACAACAAATTATTATACGCGACTGGATGGCGCTAGTGTCGCCATCATGCTTTCTATCAAAAGTTCTCAATGAATTCAGAAAGTTGCGCATAATGGCCACGTATAATAACTCCTGGCGCTATATGAGTGCTGAATTAAAAAGTAATTATTAATTTAAATGCCTTAATTGTAGCAATATTTATATAAATGGCGAGAGAATGACAAAAACAAATATATGTAGCGAATGTAGAAGGAAGACGGAGCCGCCTTCGTTGAATAGACAAGTTCAAAGCACCCATAACCGACGAACGTGTATGGAGCAATTTATGACAGTGTACGGAAGCAAAGGATACATGTCAGGAACGTGTCATAAGGCGCTCAATTTTCTCTGTCTAACCCTCCACGGAAGAGTCGTGATGGTATGTACATATGCAATATGTCGCATGTTATATGGATTGTTTTAGAGTGCAGCACGAAGCAATCCCTCCATCCTTTTTAATCCATTAATCCATCACTCCACGAGGAACAAGTTGAGAATGCATCTAAGCAATTTGGATATCTCCACCACTAAGGACATGTCAACCCTGAAAACATTTGTTTTACAGGGTTCCCCACCTACTTCATGCAACCCTTTTACATCATTCCCGCCAATGCAAATAGGGGTCCTACAAATACAATTCGAGTGTGCACCGAGCCAGTCGACATGATATTCGCCCCCATAAATGGCCGAATGTAGAAGAACAAGCGATTCAGATTCAAGTTAATTGAAGGAAACTGGTGGCGTCATCTGTTTAAGAAATCTAAATAATGTAATAAGTATGAATAATTTTTTTTACAACTAGCAAGGCTGACTGTGCCCAAAACTTCAGAAGAAGGTCGGACACAGCCAATAACACCACTCCTCACTATGCTCAGAGAGGGGCCATGCCAGCTAAAAGTGGAAGAAAAGGTTGTTGTCCAATTTATTAACACGCCTTTTGAAGATCCCCTAGTTGTAGGTGGAAGACACTCACTTTTCTATGTTTTCGCCGTACGACACAAGAACGATTTCGAAATTTCGAAAAACATGCGTTCTCAGAAGTTGGGTGTAAATAACATATGGATGTTCTCAGCGAGTCCAGCGCGTGTGGCGGGTATGTATGAATCGGGGCAGGAGGGATTAGGGAAGCCAGTTCATCGGAGCATTGACGATGGTAGTACCTATAAAACAGACTAAGCGAACCGATTCTTGGCCTCTGGTGCAATGATTCAAATCCCACCGTAATCTTGGGATCACCAATTTGGCGGATGGCCCGGCGCTGTAATACTCCATAACTTAGCCTACTAGCGCTTTGTAAATAGTAATGAGTTGCGCCAGTGAGAAAAATCGCCTGCTGCGATAAAGGACACCCAATTTCTTTGAGGCAAGTTTAGCTTTAGACCCTATAAAGCTTCTAAATCCTACATCGTTGGTTGTTTCCACGCCCAGGAGTTCCGATCTGTCATTGTTAGGTACAGCCTCACCCTGGAATGTGGCTTGGGAGGGAAACCGGTTGGCCTTGGTAGAGAAGGCACAAGGTATTGTGTTTTGCTGACGTTGAAGCCGACAGGGTTTTCTCGGCCCCAGGAGGCTACCTTATCGTGAGCACTGTGGACTCTCGCTAAACTGTTTGAACATCTCCAGCGGTGTAGTCCTTGATGTAGCTTCGAATATAATATTATTTCTAAATAATTAAATACAATTAATTAACTTTTTGCTTTCGCCATATATTTTTTAGAATTATCATTGAAATTTCAGTAGTCGTTTTGACAGCCACAATAATGAATATATTCCATGAACTAGCGAAGCAGAAGTTTCTCTATATATAGCTAGCTAAACAGAAAATTAAATATTTGCGCATCCACAGAAAGAAGAAGGGCAATACGATGGACGCAATACTAGCCAGATGTCTGCCAAGTCAAAACTGTTCATGCAAGCAATGGACATTTTTCATATTGTGTCGGTCTGATATGATTGGACGCACGGGCTCGTCTGTTTGCGCCTGACTGCGCATCGCCACAGAAAACTTAAGAGAACAGTAATTTAACTCCGACGATCTCGATAACACCACACGTTCGCAGTATATGCCTTTGCAGTATATGCGACGAAGATCCCGCCTCTGCCGCCGCAGCAACCCTCCATTCGCGTAAGTGGCACGATGTGAGAGACGAAAGGGAAGAGGGAGAGGTAGGGGTAGAGATAGATGTAAAGATAGAGATAAAGGTAGTTATAGAAGGAGTGGGTGAGGGAAAGGGAAAAACTGAGGGGAAGGGGGGAGGCGAAAGGGAGAGGTAGGTATATAAACAGAGGGAGGCGAAAAGGAAGACACATGCGTTTAGGCTGACATCACTGATACCATCACTGGTACCAGGCTGATCACTGGTACCAGAAAAGCTGGTTCATTGGGTGATGTAGCCTTCCGTGTCAGTTGAAATATAAAAAAAACATGCGATATGAGTGATATGAGTAGTAAATTTTTGGAAACAATTTTTTTTATGTAAACCTATAAATGTAGACCGTGCACGGCGTAGTATTCACCACCTGTCATATTGTACGTGATGGATCGCGGTGCCATGTCAGCAAACTCATTTTGATGTATCCGGCTGAACTAACCCTGACAAGAAACTCACACCAAATTTGCTTAGTCTTTTATTAAATATCTGAATGCGGGACGCCAAAGTGCCGCATTCAGTGCAGTGGTACCGATATCGGAGGGTGAAACCTACCTACAAATGCTGGAAGACAGGATTTCTTCGCAGTGTTTGCCTTCACCGGAGCGAAGTGTACGTAACAGCACAGGCATTGAAACTCGCCGTGATGCAGCGACTAAGGCTGCTCCAATGCTTCTCTTTTATATTTACCATTACCTAGTTTGCTGCCCGTTTCTCTCCCGTCTCGGACCCTCGCGTTCACTCGACCCTATTTGTACCGAGCCGATGAGCCGAGAACTAGGAATCAATAGTTTAACATCTCGATTATCGCGCCAGCTAGAGCGCCTTGGCAACGGCGACCCTTGCGGGAGCCAACACCTTACACTAACAAAGTAGGTACCTACTGAACAGTTTGGAGAAGCAAGTTGAGTAAGATTTCAGGCGAAATTGAAGTTCAAACATCAATAGAAAGCAGCGAAGGTTAAGTATTAGGTTAAAATGGGCCTGCTACTATGTCTGTGTGATTTCTGTAGGCAAAGAAGAACTTTTCAAACCAAAAAACCGATTTCGGGACGGTTTTCACAATTACTTGGTAAATTTATGTGTAATGTTATTAAGCTATGTATCGGCAATGTACGTGACCACGACCACCATGCCGCGCATCACAGAAAACACAACCCACGCACCGTGGTTACGTATGTAAAACTTCCTTTGAGATAAAATACTTCAAACTGTCTCAAATTTATTTTAGATGTCATACTTTTATTGAACGGATAATTATAGATCTCCCCCGTACTTTTAACGGCCAATCAATGATGCAACGAATATGGACTCATTTTATAGATATTGTTTGGTTGGGATTTTATTTACTGTGTGTTGGTATTTGCATTTCTCCGACATATCCGATGCGTATACGTCTGCACAATGAAATAAATTTATCTTATTTTGACTTTTCAAGTTCTTTAGATAATGTTCGTTTTCTTCTTACAGCCCTTAAAAGATCCATCTCATTAATATTAGACGTGTTATAGTCAAAAGTTTTAAAAGTGACCAATCAAGTGGTTTCTCAGTAGCGTGTTCTACAAGGCTGACATTTCTTATAGACCAGACTTGCGTGTCTCTAAGATAAATTGTAAGTCTAGTGATAACGAAAACCGACCACACTCTCGTCCGAGGTCACCGAATTCCGTGGTGGAGACGCTCCCGGTGCACTGATTTACATCGAGTGGAGTGAGCATCCTAATAAATAAAGCAGAAAATATGTAAATACTCATGCATTTTTCTATGTAACTATGCGCTGTCGGGATATTATGTTCGTTTATAATACGAGAACTAGGTACTTATAAAGTTCAAGTGTGGGGGTGCACTGACGTAACAGCTGACTATGGTTAGAGGTTATGTACAATCGCGATATACCTTCGGGGGTAGGAGTAGTGATCAAATACCTATATAGTACCTAGAGTACCTATATCATTTTTATATAGGTTCCTACATATATTAATTTGTAATTGGTTTCTCAGAAACAGCTCCGAAATGTTTCATGAAATTGACAAATATTTTTGGATCTGCAAATTAATTGGGCAGTGTCTCATTATTTCAATAAAATCATTTAATTTAACATATTCACTTGTATTCGCTTTATAACTGAGCCACGTAAGTTAACAAGTAGCGCCACCGATTGACCAGAGCTAAGCTCGATTTCGCAGATACATTTTTTTTATTTATTTATTTATTTCGGAACAGTGTTACAAAAAATATAAAAATGTTTGCATACAGTGTGAATATCAACTACAAAAGTAACAAATCTAAACATATATAACACCAGCTTTGAAATTCCCTTCTAAACAAGTAACATTACATAGTAATGATTATAATGTGTAGAGATACAGATGATATAAATTTAAGTAAATAAAAGCTGAAACAGACTACGAAAAAGAATGTTTCAACAAAAGAAACCTTTTTCTAACAATAGGCGTTAGTCACTCATGTCAACAGTTATATTTGAATATGAGGACGTGCTCCGTGCTTTACGCCGGCGTTCGAAATTGTCATCTTGTTTAATTTGTTTTTCCGTAATCGTTTTTTAAAAGATTTAATTTTTATTTATAGACTTTTTACAAAGAATAAGTTGAACGTGTTTTACCTACTTAAACCAAGTAAGTAAAATTTATTACAATTGTACCGTAGCCTTATAAGGATGAATCAAACGACTGCCACTGATGTTCGAATGTGTTCAGGCGTTTAGTAAACGTCTAGGTACATACACTTCTCTCATATATATGTACATACAGCTTCGCAGCTTAGCTTCGCAGTAGTTGGGTAAAAACAGTAAGTACTGAATTCTGAACACTGTTTTCTAATTTAGAACCACGAATTTGAGAAGGCACTAACGTGGGCTTTCGTAGCTGTGTATTTAGAATCCTACAAAGACTAATTGACCTCATATTTCAGAGGCACATTCATGCAATTATTGACATGAAGGAGATAAAGAAGGGTAACGCCAACTGTTTATCTCGAGGAATCGAACCAAAAAAACTGGCTACTCATGCCCTCTGGTGGCATGGACCGTCAGAATTATTGAATCCACATTTTAAATCTGAAGTTATGGTATTAGATTTCTCAGAGCCCTTACCTAAAGTCAAAGTTGTACGAGATACAGTGTGTTCTAATTTAATAATAGGACTGGATTATTTTACAAAGTTCTCCAGTATGACAAAGTTA
>WYDE02190888.1:0-10762 GCA_009867175.2 Adela reaumurella | reverse complement strand
ATTTAAATAATATGAAAACATTGTAATGTTTCTATAATGTGTAACATAATACTGCTATTGACGTGTAATATGGGAAAGTATTACTAATAAATTCTTGATTCTTGATTCTTGATAGGTGGTGGTAGATACGCAGGCGACACGGCAGTGGCTCACGTGTGGCGTGACCGGTCGCGGGCCACCAACACCCCCGGAGAGCTCCACATCCGCCAGTCTGCAAGGCGACGACACGCGGCATCTCTCCTGCTGTTGCTGCTGCTCGCGCTCGCGTCGCCTGGTAGAGCGCGCTGGCCCCGGCGAGCGACGGCGGAGGCATGCATGATGCGGACTCGTTCCCGCTGGCGCCAATCACGCCGTAGAGGCGCTGGACCCCGACGAAGTTGGAAACGGGGCCGATGGCTGACTCCCGCTGAGGCTGTCAAGATGGTGAGGTGCGCGGTGGTCACGAAAGTTGCAGGCACCAGTAGAACTCGTCTGAAAAAAATCCTTACACCATAAATAACAGTTATTTGATATCAAATTAAAAGATTTCAAATAAATTTTATACGTTAAAATTTTGACGTCAATCACGCATGACAGCTAACCTTCTTCTAATAATTATATATTCGTATGGTGCGAGGAGGCAAATATATTTATTGGCATCTTGTTTAATAAAAATAAAGAAAAAAGAAAGGTTTTTAAGGTTTAGAAAAGATGCACGTGACCTAAAACGTAGCCTTTGCTGAAATTTGTGACGTCATTTAAAACAGGTCCTATATTGAAAAGGCAAATGTTTGCACTGTCATGTTTTTATATCTTAAGTAAATTATTTTTTTCGAACTACTTATAATTTGGAAATTAATGAATAAGTATATAGGTATGAACGATTGAATAATATCACCAACAAGGTTTGTCAAAGATATGAACCATGAAATTTAGAATTATTACATAGGAAAAATGCCACATGTACAATATATTTCTGATTTTCTGGCACAACATTTTGTTTTAACGACTTTCGACTTATTTTGTCAACACCTTGTACCCTGTACCCAGTACCTGCCAGTACATTTGACAAAATTGTATCTAAACATATATAAAATACCCATACAACTTATTCAAAATAGGCATTATTACCAAATTTCTAAAAGATACAGAATGCCACACGGCGCGGCGCGGCGCAATGGTGAAGCGACTTGAAAAATGTTAATTGCGTCAATGACAAATGTTAACAAGAGAAGCGACAACGTGTCGGCATTCCTAAACAATACCTAATGATACCGATAAAGATTACTTGTTTCGACGACTCTGGCTTCGTGAGTAAGCGCTTTATTTTATGTGCGGTGAACAGGTTTGAACCCTGCTGGAAATGCTCGATTTTTAAGGATAAATAATTTGGTGGTATGATTCCTAACACGGAACATTGAAAATGAATGCGTACATATAAATAGATTTTTTTTATGAATTCAGACATGAATATGGCTGACTGCTCAACCGTGAACCGATGAGACCAAACGGAAGAATAACTATTTTTAAAAAGTAGGAGCTATAAAAAATGCATTCAGTGAGGTGGTTGGTACCAACCCCGCCTAGTAAGGAGGAGGAAGACACCTGCACTATTACGTTTAAGCCGCAACCACGGCCAGCCTCAGCAGTCGGAAGGTCACTCATATATAAACAAAAGCACACGGTGTTGTTACACCTCACATACATACATACCATCGTATGTAGGTACTCTTTCCCGAAGGGATAGGCGAAACAATTGAGCGTCGTTTGACACGTTCTTGACATACATCCTTTACTTCATCCACCGTCAAACATCGCGTTGGTTACGGGTGCTGCGAACTAAGCTTGTTTTACCATGACAAATACCGAGTCGTCGAACGACCGAGCTCCCCGCAGGCATACAAAATGGTTATACATACATCGGATAACTCACTCTTGACATTATCCGGCATAGGATATTCGAATATTTTTTGTATACTGCTATATTCGCTTCCAAACTTTTATAGTGGAAGGAATTGTCTTTGCAAGCGCCATTTTATAAAATAAACGTACTTATTATAGTAAAAACGGGCGAGAACTCTCCTTTAAAGCGGGAGTCCCGGGGTTGATCCTCGCTGAGAGCACAATGTTAACTTTATATTTTTTGCTTCATGACGGCTCACCCCTGTGAAGGAAAACACTGTGAAGAAACGCACTTCCAATCTTGTTGATAACCGTGGAAATGTATGGATAGACTCTTTCTCCTGTAAGTATCTGTGTCCGAGAGTAGGACGTATGAAATTGCTGAGTAAGGCACTTCTCTGAGTATTGTTTCTCATTTCGCTTTACCCACCTGTACCGAATTAGTAATTAGAAAAAAAAACTTTATAAATTTATTTAATTCGTAAAATGGTTTAACTTACTATAACTGCCTGAAGCAGGTAGCAACGTTAATGAGAAACTACCCGTAAATTGCGCTCTTCGTGTAAAGTACAGAGCAAAGAACACACGAGTGTACCTACAAGCTCGTATCTCGGATGGGAGCTGGCAGGCAAAGAGCTCTCCACACCAAGTTTGGTAAATTGAACTTAATCCCAGGGCATTTGGCGAGATGAGAGCGTCTCGTTCCCGCTACGTAGCATCAAGTTAGTTTTACAACTGCAGGTATAGAGAACAGAAAACATAATAAGCTGCCAGCTGCCAGCTGCCAGCGAGCTCCCATATTGGTCTGGGGCCCAGGTGCACTGATAGAACGCATTTGGCTTTGATGCCGCGCCGGATGAAATGAACAAACTTTTCGTATGCTAACTAACGTTCCGCACAAAACGCAATTTATTCTATAGTACATATAAAAATATATTCAATGTACTCTTGGAAAATTTGAATATATTAAAGTTAAGCTTTAGAGTCGTGCATATATGATTCATCGTGGTGTTTTCCTTCAGTGCAGTAAGCTCGTACATGGAAATGCACTTATAATTTCACATTACAGGAGAAAAATCTGTGTTGGAATTAAACTAATAATCGCTTTTACAAAAAAAAATAATCGCTTAAGCAGCTAAGATCCATTTTCTTTAAAATTTAATAAAATCTATGTCATTTTTATTTTGTTCCTTAATAATAAAAATATAAAAGCGGAACTTCTATAGTGCCTTAACCAAAAATATAACCAAGATTTACCGATTATAAAACCCACTAACAGACATTTTAATACTACCTAAAGGGTTTCGGAGTAAAAAAATAAATGGAAGAACGCAACAGGTACTTAACCCAATTATACACCAGTCATCTTGATAATAACGAAAATAAAGAAAAAAAGTGAGGAATATAAAAAATCAAAAGTGGATGAAGCACCTCGTGCCTTTAAACGCGTTCTTGTAGACAACACGAAACCAGACGATATTTAGAAATGAGGGCGCAAAACCAACTGATGAATAAATTTAATGTTTAACCTGTATATCTATATGTATATGTATATGTAGACATCTATATAGAATGCTCTGTGGAGCTGTTCGAAGCGATTCCACTTCGTTTTTCCATATGTCCAAGCGTAGCGTACCAGACAGGGAATGCATCCATTTACTGAAGAGAGGCCCAAAGTGTAGACTACGCGCTCCAGTACTTACTTTACCTTCCGCACTGCTAAACTCTAGAATTCACTTCCTCGCGATGTGTTCCTTGCAGTATAACTTCAATCTTTCAAGAGAAGCGTAAATAGGCAACTGTCACGCTGGCACGGCTGGCACGGCAAGGGGGCTGTTTGATACCGAATGCTTTTGGGCGTCGTCGGCATAACATTCCACGCTTACGGCGCCAAGTGTCCGTAAAAAAAGGGTTTAAGTACATAGATTATAAATATAAATAAGGAAAGAAAATAACGATAAACTGAAATACAGCGCATAAATACGCATTTGTTCATTGCGAAGCAACGCTATTGGATAATGATCTTCTACCCGCTAGTCGGAATAACGACATGTGTAATACGGGGAGAGCTGAGACAAACAGTGATTATTACGCTGGAAGCCTGAGCAATTGTAATAGGTTTGGAGATACGTATTTCAGTAATGAACGCGAACTGACGTGGTTTAAAATCATATTATTTTGCATATTCTACACACGGCCAAACTGCAGACGCGTTTCAAGTTCAGCCAAACCGCACCGCCACCGCACAGCTCCGAATCCTTGACGAGTTCGCACTTAGCTTCTTCGGTTCAACACTTTAATCCCTGCTGAGTAAGATGCAACCTTCTGACATATTACCGTTCTCATTCCACATTTTAAAATGCGAAATCACACTCCGGCTTGCGCCAAAGCTAAATTGCATTTCGCGTCGACAGACAGCTGATAGGTAATTTAAACATAACCGTGAGCTAATAAACACGAAGGGAAATGGAAAGATTCTTCTTTATTCTTGATACACTTGCGAATAAGTAGTGCAGATAGTTCCTGCATAAAAATATTTCTTGTGCCATATTATGATACGGCAAATATTGGCCGATTCATTTAAAATGAGCCTCGGAAGGTATGCGGCGACATCGGAATGTGTGTGTGTGAATGTGTGATGTGAGCCCTCTATAGATGTATGGAAAGGCGTATAACACATATTTATGTAGATTTGTGAGTTTTTGTCTGTTCTAACAGCACATTCCATTTTCCCCGCATTCCTTCCGAGACTAATCGTTAATGAATCGGTCTATACCTGTCTACACCTACATACATGCTTGCAGCAACGGGCTTATAGACCGCATAAAAGTTGCACAGTATTAGTTTATAATTTACTATCGGTCAGAAAGTTAACTCCATACACAATCGTTTAAGTGATAGTATATAACAGATGTCCTCAGAATATTATTCACTTCGACCAATTCACCTTTCATTGGAAATGAATTAATCAAAGTTTTCTAAGTAGGGTAGGCAGTTATTATGTTTCGGAATTGAATCTACGTATTTACATGTCTTTCTCATTTCCTTCATAATAAATGACACAGTTTGGTAGCAAATTAAATACCTAATACCAGATATAATTTCCTAAAATAATGTGAAAGCTGCATAAAAAGCGAAATAGCGGTTCATCGCGGAAAAGCCGACAGACATTCACGCATACGAAGTAGAGTAAAGATCTCCGTATCTGATATAATGCTCATATAGCAGAAGAGCGTCAGTTTCATAATTAAGAAAATTAATGTCATCCACCGGTATTACTTTCGATCTCGGATTCCGACTTGCAACCAGTTCCGAGATGCCTATCGCAGGCAGTCCACGACCAAAAAGTATTAAACGAGCACATTATGCCGCGAGAGGACGGCCAATAAGAGAATATGACAGTAGTATTAATGCACCGCATGATACAGATAATGATAAAACTGGTTCACAATAAACTTTCAACGAACTATTAAAACGGAGGTTTAAAAAAACTCTGATAAGCGATACCCTTATTCCCTTGGTTAGAGGCACACATCGGCTTAAATTTCAAAGTGATTAGGAACCATCTTTGACATTAATTAAGTCGATTTCAGATTAATAAACCGTATTAATAATCGGAGTTCCTGGGTGGCTTCACGCGCTCCTATCTACACAGATTATTCCCTCATTAATGGACGGTAAACGTTTACTCCAGATATTCGGAAAGGGAGTTTATCGGTATTTCGGAAGCTCGAATGGATGACTGACAGCTGCTTGATAAATGCGCCTAAAACGCGAGTTATTTCTAATTTATTGCGATTGTTAACAAAGGATGAAGCTTTAGAGCCTGTAAAATGTTTCATGGTGTGTTTTAATGGGTCTTAAAGAGAGCGAAACATATTAGATGTCTAATTAACCTCTGCCATTTTTAAAACTTCGCGCTTATAATAGGTATACAGAAGCATATTTTTGTATTTTGCAAAGTGATTGATTATTATGTATTTCTAATTATTATCATGGTTTTCAATGTAATTATGTGAGTATAGGGAACTTTAGGTTTTCCAGAACTTTGCGTTTTAGTTGCATTTACAAATACCTAATAATAATTGCACCGTGTGGGGCCGGTACTTAAAAGAATGACCCTACTGCATCTCTCCCCATGCATGTCATAAAAGGCGACTAAGGGATAAGGGCAAGATGCCGTGATAAAGGCGACAGGCTCGCCACCTCTCACCTTGGCACGGTACTTCTACCAAGTCATGCAGTAGGTGGGTCTTCGTGCCTTACATGTTGCTTGATAACTTGTCCGAATACCTTGCGAAATGTGGGCGTCGGTGTTGCGCTATAATTTGCCGGATTTCTTGCAGTACACAGCACAACAACGATTGCTCTACTTACCCCGATCATAGCCCCGATTGTCGGGATTCAGCGTGAGTGATATGTATGTATTACGAATACAATTATACTGGAAAGAGAATGGACCCATACATGTAAGATTATTTTTTACAGAAATAAGTGAAAAATGTTAAAAATTATTTCTTTAAACTTTCCCTTAATCTGTCTTCTTGTTTCTAACTGTAACGCTTTACACTAGATTCTTCTTAAAACGAATCTTTAATAGTATAAACTATTTATAGCTTCCATTCTAATCTTGAAAATTTCCCGCATGTCGTTGTACCTAGGTGCTAATAATCCGATAGGAAAGTGGAAGGTAAGTATAAGAATGACTTATAGGGAGATGGTCGATTAAAAACGTACTATTTCCGTTGTTCTGGTATTTCATACATATATCTGTGTGAGAAAATTCTATCCAAGAAGTAACGGTTGCGGGAACGAGGAGCTAATATTATCAGTGTCTTCATCGCATCGCGATGTTTGATAGCGATTTTGGTCGCTCAAGCGCAATGTTACCCAGTCGGCTCCACGTTCAGCGACGGACCATTTTTTCAATGAATTTCTTATAAAATCCGGGTGTAACTCTATTAATTATTTATTGAAATTTGCGCTGTATTAACGGGACCTTAAGGTGCTAATTGCACGATGATGTGGATGAAGATGTAACTTTTCATATGGGAGGTAGTATGTGGTATTGTGACGGGAGCAACGCTGCGGGGCTTTCGATCTCTATCAGTAGCCACTGGTAATGAGAGCTGGTGTTAGGACGTTGGAAGTGTGTGGACATACACTTGTGCTTAACTAAATGAAAGATTAGGCAACTTGACAACGTATGTGTAAGTTAGCAATTATTATATTTACCCTTACCTCTTTTAACTCCGACTACGGAACAGAACAGGCATGAATAACCTTAAATGCAAAGAAACGGATGCTATACCGCTATGTCTTTCATTAATAATTATAATTATAAATCCGTAAATAATACATAATTATTTTCACAATATAATTTCGATTTGAGTTGAGGGAAGCGCTGACGTGGCACCTACCTAATTGACCAAAGTGTATTAGGCTGACATCACTGGTAGCAAAAAAAAATATATTTCGCAGTCTTCTGTTATAAAATAATTTAACGAATTACAAATGAGTAGAAAATTCACCTTCGTCATTATCTATCCTCTCACGTGAAAAAAGTCCAAAATGTCTTTCACTTTTTTCATTTACCACCATGAAAAACTACCAGATGCGTCATTTTCTGCTTTGTCATGGTTTCTAGCGAAAGATCTATCAGTAATTGGGGTGAGATCGAACCGGGAATATTCACAAGATTGTCTGAGTAAAAACATATACAGGCTGTTTGGTAATTCGATACATTCCTTTCTGGTGGTTATTGTAAAGATAATTTACAACAAATTAACTCACATGAAAAGGGTGTAGAGAATTGATAGTTTCCGAGATATTGTCACTTTTTAATTTTTTCCGCCATACATTATTTACTAAGAATAATAATATTATACTAGAATAATACTCGGAATAATAGTGTTCGTAAATAGCTCCTAAATAAAAGTTTCTATTAAATGTCGCTCGTTTAGACTTTTTATATAAATTATATGAGGCAGAGAAGGTTTTATGATTATGATGAAGTTTCTTGTAAAAGGAAACATGTTCATAAAATAAAATCAAAATAAATTTGTTAAATTCCCATACAAAATGTCTAACAGCTTTTCAAATTATATTTCACATTTTCTATGGAATTTTTAAGACTTTATTTTATGACTAAGGGATAAGGACAAGTTGCCGTGCTAAAGGGCGACAGGCTCGCTACCTCTCAACTTGGCACGGTACTTCTACCAAATCATGCAGTAGGTGGGTCTTCGTGATTTGCATGCTGCTTGATATATTGTCCGAATAACTTGCGAAATGTGGTGGTCGGTGTTGTGCTGCAATTTACCGTAGTTCTTGCAGCACAACACCGATTTTCTCTGCTTACCCCGATTTTCGGGATTCAGCGTGAGTGATATGTATGTATGTATGTATTTATTTTATGAACTTTTTTTCTTTCTACAAGAAACTATACCATAATCATAAAAACTTCTCTGCCTCATATCATTTACATGATAATTCTAAACGAGCGACATTTAATATAAACTTTTATTTGGAGCTATTTACGACCACTATTTTTATTAGTAAATGTATGGCGGAGAAAATTAAAAAGTGACAATATCTCGGAATCCGTCCATTTTCGACACCCTATTGATGGGGGTTAATTGGTTGCAAATTACCTCTACTATAACCCCCTGCAAGTAGTGTATCGAATTACCAAATACTCTGCATAGCAATAATTTTCCCATCCCGCCCAGCCTTTTCATTGTCATTACGAGAAGATGTTTATAAATTTTTGCTGAGATCGGATCTTATGGAGGATAAGTTAAGCGTACAGTTGGGTGGACGAACTCTATGCCTGTGGCCAGACACTTTGCCCCCTATTTATACTAGTCTTCCTAGAATAATTCTATAATTTCCTATAGTTTTTGGCCAGTCCGGTATACGTAATACGGGAATAGCCAAAAACTTTTGGTTTATCATACTAGACACAAAGCTGTATTGCTAGGAGTTACATGCGTCTCTCTCGATTGGCGTATCCAGTGTTGCATCTCTACATGAAGCGCGCGCGGCTTCAGCGCGCGGCGCGGCTGCGTCGAATAGTTGAAAGTTCGTGTATCGATGTAGATAAGCTAACTAATTAAAGAGTCGGCTCGAAACCTGGAGCCAACAACATCTTGGACATTATCAACAGTCTTAAACAATTTTATTGGACCATTTGACCATTATATTGATTCAGCTTTTAATTTAAATCTTTCAAAAATTATTCTATTTGTACTGTATTTATTCATTTATTGCCACGCTTATTGTAAATTAAACATACAAAAACATGAAAAAAAATACGAAACATTTTTATTAGGTTTGACTTTGGTGAGCGATTCTCTCTCCGAAATCACTATATAATATTTATAAAACTATATTTTCTTTACCATTTTTAAATAGCAGTTTGTTGGTACCTACTGAAATTGTATGACTAAATATTTTATTAAAATTAAAATATAAATTACATACATAGTGTCACGCCTGCGCCTGTTTCCCAGTGGGTAGGCATAGACAACGGATCTCCGCGTGTCACGATCCTGACACACCTCTGCCGCTTCTGGCACTTTCATAAAATTCTTCTAACATGCTCGTCCGTTACGGGTACTGCGCACTTGCCCTTTAGATAAAAAAATAAAGAAGATATAGTGACAAAGATTGAGGAAGGAATGCTTGGGTGGTTCGGTCATGTTGTTGGAAGAATGGATAATAGAAGACTTATGAAAGAATTTTTTGGAAAGAAAGTGAGTAGAAGAGTTTGGGAAGGGTCGCCCTAGACGCACGTACCTAGATCAGATCAATCAGGTTCTCATATAAATTATGCTAGATTTTTAAGTAAAACTGATTATTATGTACATGTCTACTATTAATTAACGTACTACATAAGTACATATCAGATTATAACCAATGGGGAGGAAAACTGACAATTTATCGCTATAGGTGGCGCCTTATCGTTGGTACGATTCAATCTGTCAGTATTTATTTCATTTCTGTTTGCACTGTTTGTGCAATTAATGTGTATTAATTTATTCACATTTTGTCGTAATTGATTATTAAATGATTATATGTCCCGTGAGCAGCGAATTAATAGTGATGATATCGATGATATAAATAATAATTCAAGAACTTCTTTTTTTCCTTTCCTCACAGTTTTCTTTCGCGCATGCATAGCTTCTTTTCACTCCGCCACAATCAACATGGAATTTGACATTTTGATTTGTGATATATAATGTAAACTGGGAGGCAGAGAAAAAAAACTGGTGAATTTGTTATGAAAATGATTACGCTGGTCGTATTCCTTATTTTAACGGAATCAAGGATTTGTCAGCTTGGTAACTGGGAGCCGTTGCGTTCATGGCAACACTTTAAAAACTTTTAAAATTGTTACATTTTGAAAAATTCCTGCTCTTCTCGCGGCCACTTTATCGGATCGTTCCGACGTTTCGAACAGAGCGTCCTGTTCATGTTCACGGAGACGTCTGCTAGCTACAAGCTCAGCAAACTTACTGACAGTTGAAGTGTTCAAAATGTTGTTTAGCGACAAGGGGAATTTGAAAAGTTTTGTATGTATGTAACTTCTAAGGCGGGAATGTGCATTTAAAAATTTCTATTTCAAATTCTGTTAGTTGGATTCGAAAAGGCTCCAAAAGTAAAATGTAGACCTTGATAGATACATAGATAATGACATTTTTGCCATATTTTAAATGTTTAAAACAGCGTACTTAATAATTTTCATAAATAAATCACGTGTTTTTTATCAGACTACGGCGAAGCAAAAGGAAGGGTTATGATTTGGCACCCTATGTATGTATGTATGTGGGTTTGTATGTTCCACCCTACAGCCTAGAGCAATAATCCGAATTTGACG
>WYDE02190777.1:0-10763 GCA_009867175.2 Adela reaumurella | reverse complement strand
ACACGCCTTTTGAAGATCCCCAGGTTGTAGGTGGTAGGGAACACACTCACCGGAAGACCATTCCATATTTTCGCCGTGCGACATAGGAACGATTTCGAAAAACGATGCGTTCTCAGAAGTTTGGTGTCAACAACATATGGATTTTCCGAGCT
Source organism: Adela reaumurella (assembly GCA_009867175.2). Lineage (NCBI taxonomy): Eukaryota > Metazoa > Arthropoda > Insecta > Lepidoptera > Adelidae > Adela > Adela reaumurella. Next base: position 10,611 of record WYDE02190777.1, on the reverse strand, counting down.
AGAACATAATATAACAAGTCAACCTCTTTCTGCCCACCCAGTTGGAATGAAGTTCTCAGAATGGATGGTTTGGTAACTTACGTGCTAGCACCGTTGTTGTTTTGGTGCGCATGTTTACAGAAATATGATAAAATGTACTGTGTCTTTATACGCTTGCATAATTACGAAGTAAGTAATTAATTACGACGTGAATTTAGCTAACCCTTGATGTGCTGCATTGTAGTCGTTGCTTCTATTAAACGAGAGAAAAAAAACAATAAAAAAGAACCGAAATTAAATAACATCGTACCAGCGGAAGAGAATCAAGGTTTACTTAACAGCGTCGTCGTTGGCTCAGTGGTTGCGGTATTCTGTATTCGATTACCGAATTTAAGAACTGCCGAGCGCGGTCAGGACTTGGATGGGTAACCGCTTTACCGTTGACGCTGGTAGTGGTTCGGATTCCACGTTAAACTTTAGGTCCCTTTCCTCTCCCTCCATGGTGGTAGGGTAAAACCCGCCGGGTTGGTACCACCGCACTGAATGAAGGTCGGTCGGAGCGGCTATGAAACACAGTTCGTGTTTTCCGTCCAGTTCATTGTAGCCGGCTGGAATTGAGGGAAGTGCTGACATGGCACCACCTACATTACTCACCGAGGTGTTTAGGCTGATATCACTCGTACCAGAAGAACTGGTGCATTAGGTGATGTAGCCATCCGTGTCAGTTACCAATAAAAAAAAAAACTTTCTGAAAAGAGTGTCCATGCCTGGGCAAGTGTACTAGCCTACAGCGCAGGATACATAATCAATTGATTCGAAAGTAAGAAAGCTATAGCGATCAGATTGACAGAGTCAGTTGTTATCTAGTTATGTGTGTTGTGGTCTATTGTTTGGGTTCCTTTGTGACTTCAATTTCAGATACATCAAGAAAGCAAAGCCAATTTGAAGGACCCAAATAATATGTATGCTACTCATATTTAACTAAGTTTAAAAAAAAGACAAGTGCGAGTAGGACTCGCGATCTCCGTTCAGGAAGGGATCCAAGGATAAAGTTTTGGATAATGCTAGGAAATTGACCAAGATTAATATGTTCAGGCAACGACCTTGCCCGCGTGCTCCGCTGGGGCTCAGGCTACACCGGCTGCGAGGACCCCATGTCCCTGCTGCGCGACGTCATCGAGGCGGAGGAGATTCGCTTGGACCGCTGGACCGTCGTCTTCCACCCCGAGGACAAGCAGGAGGACCCCAAGGAACTGCCGAAGCTGCCTGGTTAGAACTCCCCTTCATTCACTCGAGTTCAACTAACCACCGATAGGCGTTATTGACTGTGACCATTAATACCCATTCACGATACATTCGGGAGATGTCCAAATTCTCTACAGTCAATAAATAGACCAACTAAAAGAACCTACTTAAATTACGATGCACCCCGGTGAAGGAAAACACCGTGAGGGAACCTATACATTAACAATACGAAAGTGTTGTAGTTTATAAAGGCTGACTGGAAGAGATTTCCTCCGGCAATAAGTCCGCCTCCTGCTAAGCAGAATAGTCTGTATTTATTTATTTACTTTTTTAACGTGACTGTATTAAATCATCAATCTATATAAGATTTATTAGCTGAGTGAAGCAAAGCCTTATTCGACTAGGATTAAAAAACTTTTCGTTTTTGTGTGGTTTGAACGGCACAGCACCCCCTAAGCGGCTCTTCCGAAAGGGCTGAAGTGTTTCATTCTATATGTCAATAGCTCGCCACATACGAATTTCCAATTTCTTAGACGTACTGGCAAGAAACTTCGCTGCAAATTTTTCAAAGTCCATCGCGAATATCTCGAAACCTATTACGACACGACTGGCGTACATCTACGTACCTTGTCCTCATCCATCACTGACTGTCTTAATTACCGACTCTCTAAAGCGTATAGTGTGTCGAGCATATGTCACGTGGGGCACGAGCGTCGCGTGGGACTCAAACGACGCGCTAGCATCCCCTCTACAGCTCGGCTGGGCACACCGCGGCTTCCGCGGTCACCCCACTACCTTCCATCATATATCAGTAGTTGGAACACGATTTCTTTAAAAGTCTGTTCGTAGTACGCTCCCTATAATTTATTACATCAATGGCCATTACAAGTTATGCGTGTAGCGTATACGTATAGTGCAACCGTAGCAGGCAGGTCTTTTGTATGGAAGCGGAGTAGTTCGCAACGTGACCGCCATGCGACAGGGGCGCTGTTTCTTTTTCCATTAGAAATCCGTGGTCTAATTCGTAGCTACGCTACGCTTGTACACTTGTTATGAGGTCCCAGAACACGTTGCTACGATTCTCGTAGGCGCGCTACGTAAGGTCTACGCTGCTACGAGAATTTCGTAGTCCCTCTACGAAATACTCGTAACATTGGAACTATTTTAACCGTTAAAACAACAACAATTGAAGCTTTTGTTAGATTTTTTACGATTTAGTCGTTGGCGATTTACTTACAATTTTTTTTATATTGTGAAGTAACGCTGCAGTCGATGCAACAGATAAATGAACTTTGAAAAATACAAAGAAAAATAACTACGCGCGAAAAATAACTACTAATAAGGACGCGGGTTCGAGTCCCGCTTCGGACAATACGTTTGACAGTTATTTTTCTTTGTATTGACCGGACCTTGCCCAACGTATTTCTACTTTTTTTCAAAATTTTGATAAATTTTAAGTGGGAAAAAATTCAACACCCGAGAGGCAGTACAAAAAGCTATCGCTGACTTCATCGCCTCTCGTCCAGCAGACTTCTACATTAAAGGGATAGGTAAACTGCCATAAAAATGGCAAAATTTTATAAATTATTTGGGCCGGTACTTTGATAAGCTAAAATATAGAAATAACCAAAAATTTTTATTTTTAAATTTTCATACTAATCTTCAATTTCATAGGTAAAGAAAGACCAATCCTATAATATATTTACAGAATAGGATCCTTCAAACTTAGTGTGAAAGTGAACCTACCTAGAAATGTTATTTGCAGCCCCTGCAAAAGGTTTGAATGCGATTGGGCGCCGTTGGGCTACACCTATGCGTTAACCTGGCGAGCTCCATATGTTGTGCTTTACATAAAAACGAGAAATAACTATTAGACTAGGAATATTTTTAAACACATTTTGAAATTTGGTATGGTAACCACCCTATTTTATGAATTTGACATTTACCTATTTACATTAAAATTTGGTACAAAAGTTCTGCAAATGGAAGCCTGTATACACACGTACTTTTTGTTCGTAGTTAAAAGGTTTAGATAGCCGTAGATAGATAGACAGTTAGAAATTCTTTGTTGCTCCAAAAAAAAAAAAATTAAATATAAAACTAAACAGTACATTAGGTAATTAACATGTGGGGCACAGGCGGACTTATCCCTTGCAGGGATTTCTTCCAGTCAACCTTTGGATATTTGAGAGTCGTATGTTGCGAAATATAAGTAGGTAGTAGCAAAAGATTATGGCGTAGGCGAGACGTACATATATCGTCATGTAAATTTTGATTCTCTACACTGTTGCCATCGGTTGAGATAGAAAGTTTCAAGTTATATCTTGAATGTCCTTTATGCTCACAGCGACGGTGCAGGCCGGCTCTCAGAGCGAGGACAACTCTCAGATCCTCGTGATGAACAACTACTTCGGCATCGGCATCGACGCAGACCTCTGTCTCGACTTCCACAACGCGCGCGAGGAGAACCCAAACAAATTCAACAGCAGGTCGGTCCATCATCACCACACTCATCTTCTATCCAACCATCTCTTCTTACTCATATATATCAGATCCCTCTATCGTTGAAATGTGCAATACACATTTACGCAAACACTCATGTCTGTAAGTATTTTACACGGAATCCAACTTCTTTCACGGTCTTGTCCTATCCACAACCATACTCCAATGTATGGGTACTTCAACGGAAACTATCATGATAATATCTCCTATCACATTACCAAACTCTATATTAACGATTTTATTAAAGGCTTCTAGTTTAGCCGGGGCTCATTTAGGGAGAGGAGGTATCACAAAGAAAACATGAAAACTGTTCACATATCAGACAAGAAGCAACAAAAATAACAATCCGTTTCCAAAGTAACTAAAAAACTCTACATGTATTCTTCTTCTACTATTTGTCCTAATCATTGCCACTACCTTTCAGAACGTAGTTTGCCAAGTGAGGTAGTTTACGCGTAGCTCTACCTACATGGCAAGGGCCTGGAAGTATTGGGTTCGCTATACTAGTAATAAATAAGTACTTGTTAACCTTTGGATCGTGTTGTGGAACTACATGACGCTCCTTAGTTTAAAAGTTAAGTTTACACTTCAAAGTTAAGTTTACAACTTCCCCATTATTGTTTAAAGTCATCTTATTCAAGCTTATTAACTACAAGGGGGCTCCTCAGATTATACGTTCACTTTATATTTAAGCAAAGGTTGTTTGTCAGGAACGTATCACATGGCGCTCTATTGTCTCTGCCTACCCCTCCAGGGAATATTTATGTATATTTATACTTAAAAAAATGGATTACCCCAGTTTTGTTTAAGGTAATCAAATTCATGCTTATTAACTACATGGGGTCTCTCAGGTTAAAAGTTCGCTTTACACTTAAAATTAGCACCTTACTTCTGGTTTAAAGTTATCTTCTTCGTGCTTATTACCTACATGGGGCTCCTAAGTATAAAAGTTCAGTTTAAACTTGAAACAATTTAGGTAACCCATTCTTGTTTAAATTCGTCTTTATGCTTACTGAATAAGTGTATGGAATACCCCAGGTTATATATTCAATTTGTATATACCAATCCTTAAAAAAATTTGTAAGCGCTAGTAAGACTAGGGTCTTGTTTAGAGTTATCAGATTAATACTTGTAAGTATAAACAGTAAAATTTAAACATACTCGTATTTCTCTCACGTCTCACTATTCTCTATTCTTTCCCTCAGACTCCGCAACAAGGGCGTCTACGTGAAGATGGGCCTTCGCAAGATGGTGGGTCGGAAGCTGTGCAAAGACTTGCACAGGTCAGTCAGGCTGGAGGTGGACGGCAAGCCCGTAGAGCTGCCGGCGGTGGAGGGCATCATTATACTCAACATACTCAGGTGAGTGAGATTTTCACTTGAAATTTTGCAAAAGACATGGTTTTTTTCGTTCATTCTGGTAAACAAAACAATACTTCAGGGTAAATGATTGGGGATGTGAGGCTGGAGCAAGTAAGCGAATTTGTATATCTGGGGAATATGTTCACACGAGATGGAAAATATGAAGAAGATGTGGAAAAGAGAGTGAAAGCCGGAAATCAAGTGAATGGGGGCCTTGCACGCTATTATGAGCAGCCAAAGTATGTCCAATAGGGCACGTTTGGCTGTCCATGGTGGACACTGTCGCTGTCACTGATGTACGGGAGTGAAAGTTTGGTATGGCAGACGAATCACGAAAGCAGGATAAATGCTGTGGAAATGCGTGCGCTGACGAGTATGTGTGGAGTCACAATGACAGATTGAGAAATGGCGAAGACCACAACGCTCTCGCGAGCATTGTGGTCTGAAAGATATAGTGACAAGGCTTGAGAAAGGAATGCTTCGGTGGTTCGGTCATGTTGGAAGAATGAATGATAAAAGACAATGTGAGTGGAAGAGTCGGGAAGGTTCGCCCTAGATGCACGTACCTAGAACAGATCGAGCAGGTTCTTAAAAAGGGTCAAGTGCGCAGTACCCGTAACCGACGAGCATGTATGAAAAATATTATGAGAGTGCAAGAAGCGGCAGAGGTGTATCAGGATCGTGGCACGTGGAGATCCGTTGTCTCTGGCACACGCGTGACGCTATGTATGGCGCACGCCGTTATAGCGTATAGGCGTAGCCCTACGTCGCACACGGTTATTCGCACATTTACGAGGGCTGTGAATACCATGAGGTCGGCCGGCTAGGTGCACTAGGTGCTTTTGGTGGTTCTTTTCCCTTATTAATAATATTACGTGGAACTCATCACAAAGTCCTTTCAAATAAGCTCCGAGACTTGAAATTTTGTTTACGAAAGGTTATGCTATACCTAACATCCAAGAGAATCGTCCTCAATGTCTATCTGAACCAGAACCGGTCATTCCTTTCTTATATATTTGAAAGCATACATAAAACTGACGTAACCACAACTTTTTCGGGAGTAATGGGTACGATGATGCTGATCTACCACCGACACCAGAGAAGTAGTCCCCATACATGTATGATTGACATGTCGACAAATTGAAGGGAGCGAAAAATACTTATTCTTCATACGGTAGTCCGACATTTGGAAAGATAGGAATATCCGAAAGCGACGCGGTTGTTTCACGAAACGATCGCAAATTGTATGAAGAACTTCATTCAGCAAGCTTGAAATTTTAAGACAGAGAAAAATCTTTTCAGGCTGCTGTATACATTATGGAACGCATCTCTCTCTTAGGTACAAGGGTGCAGTTAATTTCGGACTTAACCCATCTGCAAACATAATTATTTCAGTATATATGAGCTGCGAACCTGTGCGATTGTAAAGTGCAACAGAAAAGTATAGAAATTAATTATTTGTGAAATAAAAATATGTTCACTTCCGGGCAATACCTAAAATTATCTAAGCACTCTATTCTATGCGCAGTCGACTGTTGGTTCGTCCAGTCAGTTCGCCGGTCTTATTAGTTCTAGTTTTTTTTTCAGCTGCACATAGAATAGACGCTTGTACCAGTCCCCACATAGACATTTGCTGACAAACCTAGCTTGGCATCACCTTCGTAGCTTTCGGTAACGTTCGCCGCGGGTTCTTTGTATGAAATTTTAAGATGACGGTGGGTTTGTGGTAAGCAAAGCTAAGTGTGTCGGTCTGTACTTGTGTTGATATATGAATGATATATAGCACCCTCATAAAATTTCTTGACTCTCCTGTTGCACTATACAACTACAAATTATGCAAACAGAATGAATGCTCATAGCCCTATATCACTGTCTTACTCTAGGCAATGATAGAGGGCTATGTCTTATGTGTCGTCGGCACAATATTCCACGATGATGGCGCCAAGATTCAAGCTGATCCATTACAAAAGGGCGCATCGTAGGGCAGTTTTCTGGCGGATGATAAAGTCTACTAGATGTATCTGTATAAATACGTATGACCTGTGTATGTAATATATGTAGAAAGTATGGTAATTTGTATTATATTATATGTATATATGAAGATTTTAGTATCCTATTAGTCTTATTTTTCGTCATTCCACATCTGCACTACCCTTTATTCTTTATATTCTGCATCTTCTCGTCATCACATCACCCAAAGGTCGACTGTCAGAAAACGCTACTACAGCGTTAAGTCCGCCTTTTTGCTCTATTTATTCATCTGTATTTCTTGTTCTATGTTTCTTTGCAAATAAAGAATTTCTATCTATCTATCTAAATACCTGACGCGAATAACAGGAGATAACACCCCTAATATGTCTACAGTTTTTATCTTGACAACTTCGGCCTGAATTACACAGACCTAGAAAACATTGTTACAACCAGTACAGCAAGGCGAGTTTACTTCCTGCCCAATAATGCCTGCCGGTATGGATAAAAAATCAGGTCCAAGTTAGCTCGTTGCGGCCTCGTCCCTTGCTAGTCCTTCATTCGCTCGTCCATTATTATTTTAAGCACCCGTACGTGTACCGAAGCTCGTGCAGTCATGCGGGCGGGCGCACTCACATTGCCTCTGTGAATTAGAAAAGATTATTAGACGGATGTACTCGTAGCTACATTAGAGTGTGTGTTTGTTGTTGCAGTGCAACAGATGCTGAGCAGCAACGGCGCCGGCGGCAAGGTGTCGCTGGAGTCCGCGGACGCGGACGCCTCCCAGACGCGCCTGCCGGGAAACTGGGCGCACCCTGCGGGCCCGCGCGGGTACACGGCGGCGCGCCCGGGCCGCCTCCGCCGCCGCCTCCGCTCGCCGGCGGCGGCGCAGCGATGAACCACCTCGCGCCCCACAAGGACGAGTGGTTCGTCTAGGCGGCCCGGCGGGCCCGCAGGGGAGGGGGCCCCGTACCGGCCCCCCTGTGCGCCCCTCTAGCACTCACTGTAAATACTCTCCGTCTACCGTAGAGGAAGCGCTATTTTTCTAGACCCTCGTAGAGCAATAACCGGAGTACGCGTACAATAATTTTATCATATCGACGATACATATTCGATACCGGTCATATCGTACATATTGATAATGTTCTCAGAATGCGAGTTACGACATTGTGTAATTGAAATAATCTATCCGAATATACATAATAATGTAATTGTACTTTTAGTGAGGAATTTTTTTAGGGAAATTTTTACTCGTTTAGTGTGAGAGGAGGCCGAGGCGGCGGCGCGTGTGCGAGCGCGGCGCGCGAGCGACGAGGGCGCTGCGAGCGCAGCGCCATCGCGCCGCGCCCGCGCACCGCGCCTGTCCAGTTTTTGGTGTTAAAGATAAACGCAATGTAAACTATTGACATGATATTAAACATTTTTGGCTTATTGTTGGTATATTATTTAGTTCTTATTACGTCCAAATCCCACACATAACACTAAATCTTGAACTCATGCATGATGTACTGATTTTTTTTTAAATCGACATAATTTTATGTCATTTATGTGAAACCGTTTTCAATAAAACAATTACGTATAAGTAGATTACACTAGACTAAACTACCCTAAAGAACGAATTTTGAGCTTTATAGAGAAATGCAGTTTGGAAACTTACAGAATGATATACTACATCACAGATTTGTATTTACTGTGGACATATGACCAACGCATCGTGGGTGCAATGTCAAACTATCCAGTTATTTTTCGTTGACCAAGGCCTATTTAAGGGGGTAAATTCGGCCAACGCATCGTAGGTGCAATACAAATATATCCATGAGCGCACTCACACAATTTTATTTTTCATTGGCAAATACCTACTTAAGGGGGAAATTCGGCCAACGCATCGTGGGTGCAATACAAATATTATTATATCCATGAGCGCACTAACACAATTTTATTTTTCAATGGTAAATACCAACTTAGGGAGGTAAATTCAGCCAACGGTGCAATGCAAAAATATCTATGAGCGCATTAATACCATTTTATTTTTCATTGATCTAGCCATACAAAAAATAGTCAAATTTAAAAATATAAAAAAAAAATGTTATTCGAGCTACACAAACTTTTATTTAAACGCTTGTAAAACAAAGTTTTCATCTAAAGTCCAAGACGGACTGAAGTTACGTTTGCAGCGTTGCCACTTTCACGCAAATTTTAAATAGTCCTGTACGTGTTGTCGATAATGTTATCGATTATTTGAATTTGTCGGGCGAGAACCTCAGGGATTTTTTTTTATTGATACTGACACGGATGGCTACATCACCTAATGAACCAGTTTTTTGGTACCAGTGATGTCAGCCTAAACACCTTGGTGAATTATGTAGGTAGGTGATGGCAACTATCAGCCCTTCCCTCAATTCCAGCCGGCTACACTGAACTGGACGGAAAACACGAACTATGTACCAACCCGGGCGGGTTTAACCCTACCACCATGTAAGGAGAGGGAAAGAACCTACAGTTTAACGTGGAATCCGAACCATAACCAGCGTCAACCGTCAAGCGATCACCCATCCAAGTCCTGACAGCGCTCGGAATTGCTTAACTTCGGTAATCAAGTACTGAATATCGCAACCACTGAGCCAACGACTCTGATAGAGATAAAATAATTAAATCCTTCTTTGGTCCAATTTTCACACACCTCGGTTTACTTTTCAAAGTCTGTTTTGTAATTTTTCCAAATTGTTTACAAATAACTATAGCGCCATTGCATTCTTTGGCTATAATAAAATTATCCCAAAAAATATTAAGGTGACTGGTAAATGACCTAGTAAATACATAAAAATCCACTAAAATATAACAATATGTCGCCTACATAGCTAAACTTAAGGCCGCGAATTTTGAAAAAAATTGTAATATTTGTTTGGAATACGTGTTACTGAAATCAAAAAATGCCATGGAGCTGTAGTTATTTGCGGACAACTAGAAAGCTAAACCACAATTTCTTTATTCTGATAAATTATCCCGCATTTACCGATCGTCACAGTACTTAATTATGAAAAGGTGAATAAATTTACAAATTTTGTTTGTTCTTAGCTGGCTGCACTTACATAAGCCTAAAATATATCGTATTCATTGCATACCGGGCTTCATCCATATGAAATTGTGCGATAGTCTTCCTTTTTACCCGACTGCCGAAGGAGGGTTATGTTTTTCGAGTGTATGTATGTATGTATATATGTATATATGTATGTTTGTACGTATGTCCATTATTTTGTCACGCCCTGCAGCCTAAACGGATTGACGGATTCTAACATACGAGGTGTCGTTGGATTCATCTTAATTGCAGGAGTGACATTATATTATTTTTTAATACAGGGTCAGCAAAAAAAGATAAGTCATAGGGTATATTATTTTTAAATATAGGGTCAGCAAAAAAAGAGAATAAAAAAAATGTAAAAAAAAATGTTTTTTATTACAACAACATAGGTATTAAATTTGTATAGGTGTCGTTGGATTCGTCTTAATTGCAGAAGTGTCATAGGGTATATTATTTTTAAATATAGGGTCAGCAAAA
>WYDE02190776.1:0-16732 GCA_009867175.2 Adela reaumurella | reverse complement strand
CAACATGAAGGTCTGGGGACTTCTTCTCTGCGTTGTGCTGGCGGCAGTGGCCTGCGCCCTCGCCGCTCCTGAGGGTAAATATTTTTTTATACATTTTATTATTAATCTTTTTGCACCTGTGAATGTGTGATTACGTGAAGAAAATAACTTACACTCTATTCTATACGAATCATAACTTACCAAGATTGTATTTTTTGCGAAATAAAAATAATTTAATGTGCCCTAAAGTCAATATGTATACTTATAATTAGGTACATATCATACACGACGATATTCAATTACAATAAAATTTTGAATGAAAAAAAAGGGAAGGAACCAGTCATGATCCCGAGTCCAGAAGCAACGATTTTGGCTCAGAACACGGAATATACAGAGTGTATTTGAATCAATTTGGGGAATTGTTCTATATCCTAAATTGAGCAACTTTTATACTATAACTTTGGAAATTCGAATAAAAAATTACCCTTTATCCATACATTTTGAGATTAGGTCCGACCTGAATGTGTGGAGAGAGTGTAAATTGTTTTCAAATTTCCAAAAGTTGTAGAACAAAAGTTGATCAGTTTAGGCTACAGAATAACCCCCTAAGTGGAACTGTAGATTCAAATGCAACCTGTATAAGAGATTATGCGTCAGTAATAAGCCAATGCATGCCTACAATGTTCCTGAATCTCTTCTAATAACCCTGAAGTAAGTGCCTAACTATGGTTCACGGTAGGTTTCTTCTTTTTTTAGTTCATTCACACGTAACCAATAAAGAGCAATACCTACAGTAAAAGTACAGATTAAGCTATAAATATCAAATAAATATGTCGTGTCTCAGGAGTGGTAATCTCGGCGCTGGCGCCTCCAGCAGCAGCGGCTCCAGCGGACGACGACGTGGGTGAGGCGACGCCCTTGGACGTGCCGACGGGGGTGCGCTGCACCGCCGCCTGGTGCATAGATACGTGCCGCAGACTCGGCTACCGGTATTGGCAGTGTATCGCCGTCAACACGTGCCGCTGTTGGAACTAGCATCACCAAGCAACCAGAATAAATAATAAGACTTTATTTTAAATTTTATACTTTTTTAATAAACGACAATAGAACAATTAATTGTTTTAACCCTTAAACCTAAAAATTTAATGACCATTGGAGACGATTGGCATTAACTAGTAATAACTATGAGCGCAAACCTACCCTTAGTTGTTTGTACTTATTTGAAGTTCTAAATAAAACACCTTTTTGATAATATTCACTCAAGTTATTAATCGTTTCTGATACCATAATTATCTATGTATTAAATTATTAGTGATTACTGATTAGTGGCCACTGTAAAGGTAAATTTTGCTAGCGTGGAATTAACAGAAACATTAAAATTAAATAAAATTTGTAAACCATTAAACCTTTAATATTAAATAAACTCGTAAGATGAAAATATTGATGAAATACGAGCGATATCAAAACGTTATATAAAATATTAAATTAATTTTGCTCCAAAAAATATGCTATAAGTATCCATATTTCTGATTTATATTGAAGTACACATATTTAGGGTGTCATATTACCCAGGTGGGTAAGAGAACGCCTCTCAAGCGGGAGGTGCGGGTTCGAGCCTTTATATCTCTTATATCTTTAGAATTTGTGCTGAAATGCTGTTGACACTCCGGTGAAGATAAACACTGTGAGGAAACCTACTTCCAAGCCGGTTGGTAACCGCGGAAATATATGAATAAATCCTCTTATATTTGTAAATGAGAGATACCTTTACACAGCAGTGAGGCGAATAAAATGGATGCAAAGGAGAAAAAAAGAAGACCCATATTTAGACATGTCCATCCGTAGGATATACAATCCCACTTCTCATATCGGCGTGCCGCAGGATTTGCAACAAAACTCGCATCTAAGTCTACTAAGAAATGAAGTTTTGTCCCGGCTGGTCGTCCTTCGCTCGTCAGCAGGAGATTGAAGACAAGCCGTGTGTTAGACGTTAAACCTAGGTGGTTATAGTGTATTCTAGGTTTATTATTTAGTAATTAAATTAAACCAACCAGATATCCGTCATATATACATATATACAAAATAAATGTAGCTTTGTTAGAAAAGCCTATTTAGAAAACAGCCAATAAAAGCATAAATTGTAGGTAAGGTAGGTTCCAGTAACTTGAACGCACTCTTTCGTTGAGCCCTGGTTTTCCTGAATTTTATAAGACCTGGAGCACTCCATTTCTGCTATTTCATACCACTGATCTTAACATTGTGGAGAACAGGAGACTCATTTGGCAGGTACGATTGCAGATATCTTGTTGTTAAGTCCTGCGCTAGTTGTTGAAGACCTACAGGGATCCGTTTTGTTGTTGGTGAAATATTGAAACCACGAGTCAGAATTGTCATATGCGCAGTTACGCCAGGTTTATGACAGTAATTGGAAGCTTATCTTGAAACTGTTGGTCGCTATGGTCGCTGCCACTCCTTGCCTAGTTGAATGGTTATAATACGCCCGGTTTAATAATATCGCATCGCACTGAATGAATGTCGGTCGAAAGGGCTATGAAAACAGTGCGTAGTTTACTTTCAGTTCAGTGTCGCCGGCTTAATTAAGGGGAATGCCTCACATGGTACGTACCTAAAGTGGGCGAGGTGTACTAGGTAGGGTGTTATCACTGGTGCCAAAACTGGTTCACTGATGTAATTAATGTAGGCATTCCTGCCAGTTTCCATGAAAAAGGCGCCTTTATGGAATGAGTAGTAAACTACTCAAGTTTTCAGAAAATCGGAATATTAGAAGCATGTTGTGGTCGGTATTGTGCTATAATTTACCGGAGTTTTTGCACAACACCGATTGCTCTGCTTACCCCGATTGTCGGAATTGTAGCGTGAGTGATATGTATGTAGAAGCATAGTTAGTCTCTGACTGTCGTTCAATGATCAATGGTTCGATCTATGTACGGGAGTATTTTTTTATTTTTATATATTTTTCAAATAGTGTATAGTTTCGTAAGCGTCGCTCCGGTGAAGGAAAACACCGGGAGGAAATCCTTCTCGTTACCTAACTAGGTAGGACTTAAACGAACGGTGTCAGTTCGGTGGGCACTGAATGCAGGGCGGTTTAAGCAGCTATGTAAACATCCCTCTAGTTCAGTGTAACAGTACTTAAAAAAGGGAAGAACCCCGTAATGTCACCATACTTAGTTAGAATTGAGGGGACATAGGCTCACTTCTCGGTTCACGGTGTGTGACATAAGACGTGTGATCTAACCATAATCGGATGAAAACATAAAAATCGAGTAATTCAAAAATACTCTGTAAGTCAATAAGAGACAAAAGAGTATTCAGAGAGAGAGACCGGTGGGTCTGCTTAGTAGGTCTTGGAACCTGGAGGAAAAAGAACACTGGTAATGTTTATTCAAGACAACAAACTGGAGGCCAAAATTACGCCAGCACCCACGTTCGACTTTTGACGTAAAATCAACTGTGACGTGTCTTCATATATGTATATATGTATATTATTAAACAGAAGGACTTTAAATAAGGAATACATATTTCAAGCTGCCTCCCCTCCGGAGAAATGGCGTGGTGGTATGTATGCATGTAGAAATACCTTAAAAATTCACTCTAAAACAACGGCGGTCCTGAAATTGAATTCAAATCTTTCCGAATACACAACAAACAAGCCCCATTTTTGAGGTACCTAACCAAAGAAACTATATAACTTGTGAAGAGTCCTCACAACCTCCTGGACAAACGCTTGTCGTGTGTTCATATAATTTGATTAGACATATGCGTGCTAACATTAAGACTAAATACATTTGGAACTTATAACTTATTATATGTATACTATAGGTAACAGAAAAAATTATCGAAAAATTATTCAGTCTAGCCAGGATTTTAGCCTGGGCGATCGCTGACATAGTACCTTCCTACAACATAATTAACGAAGGTGTTTAGGCTGACTTCACTGTAACCAAAAAAACAGCATTAGGTGATGCGATGTAGCCATCCGTGTCAGTTTCCATAAAAAAACCTGGGTCTCCGGCTGTAGCTGCCGTCACTTTAACAAACTTCGCGCAAGGAAAAACGAAAATCCAAAATTTGTACAATAAATTTTTAGAACTTTTACAAGCAATAGATTATATAAACAGTTTATTGTAAAGTAGAAGACATTAAGTGAAGCTACCTTTCTCCGATGGTGTAGTGTTTGTGGCTTGCAAATTAATTCAGTATCTCAAATTGGGTAGATGTAGGTACGCCAGTTTTATCATAACAGGCATTGCAAATTTTACAAAGAAGGTTCTTTCCATGTTAGCAAAAATTGCCGTAACAGTGGCCACTAAAGATTAATCACTATTAATGTAAATGATTATTATTAAATGAGAAACGATTAATGGACATATTTTGTTTATTAATAAGGGTATGTTTGCACTCACGGGTAGGAATAGTGTCACATTAAAGTGGGGATGGTTAAATGGTCAAAATCAAGTAAATTTTTGTATGGGCGTTTATTAGAAAAGTATAAAAATTTAAAATAAATAACACATACTTATAAAGATGATAAAATAACTGTATCTACTCTGGCTGCGAGATGGTGCTAGTTAAAACAGCGGCACGTGTTGGCGGCGACACACCGCGCATACCGTCTGCCGATGCACCTGCACATACGTACACACCATGCGATCGTGCAGCGCACTCCTGCAGACACCTCGAACGGCGTCGCCTCAGCCACGTCGAAGGGCATCACCTCAGCCAAGTCGTCCTCCGCTGGAGGCACGAACGCTGAAAGCACAGCTGCAGGTCCTGAGAAACAACAAGTTTATTAGATTTATAATAAATAAATAAATATAGACTTTTCTGCTTAGCAGAAGGCCGACTTATTGCCGGAGGCAATCTCTTCCATTCATCCTTTATACACTACAACACATTCATATTGTTAGGGTATAGGTTTCCTCACGGTGTTTGCCTTCACCGGGGTGCATTGTAATTTTATATGTTTGTATACAGAAAACCAGAAACATTGCAGACAATTATTGAGTATTTTAGACCTCATCGTTGAGGGCACGCACCACCTTTTTTTAATATTTCTGAGAAATGAGATGTAAGCCCAAGAATTATTTGTTTGTAAGGACATAATGATGCTGGAATCGGAGCTTTAACTGGGACCCTTTCCTTTTAATTTCATACTCAATTTTAGTATAATTCAATAGCTTCGTGAACGATTTCCAAAGCATAACATAAACATTTACTAGGCTCCTCAAGCGCGACATATGAGTACAGTTGCGTGAACCAGTATATGTGGATTATTGAAAATGTTTAATTCATAAAAAAGGTAATATGAAATGAGTTACCCTCGGGAGCGGCGAGGGCGCAGGCCACAGCCGCCAGCACAACGCAGAGAAGTCCCAAGACCTTCATGTTGTATGTGGTGTAGTTTAGTGTAGGTGTAGAGAATTAAAAGTTGTTCTAGATGCTAGACCCTTAACCGTGCAAGTGATGGTTAACAGGAAGCACACTACTCTCTTTATACTGCTTCCGTACTTGTTTTGAAACTATATAGATAATCGTAATCAGTAAAAATCATTTGCTCATGTCCATATCTCAGATTTACAACATATTCCGCATCAGGAATATGTATTTACACATGGAGAATTTGACCTGTCTCGCGGGGTTCCCCCAGTACCAGCGGACGCACAGAGGTCGCGTTCGCATGTCAGTAGGTAGAAAAACGACAATGATGAAAAAATAATTTATATAAGTACTGATATACACGTACTTGCTTCATCCACCGTCATACATCGTTTCAGACGTGCACGCCGGCTACGTTTAATTTTTTTATTAATTTTTTTTATTGAGAGTTCGACATATGGCGACGAGCCACTCAGAAGGTTACTAATGACGCCCATGGGAATTCGGTTTGACCGGGGGTTGCGAATGCCATGCCGGCCTGACAGGTGCCTATTCATATCCCTCTTAAAGTACTCGAGACTGTACATGGAGGGGAATATGTGTGAATATGTGGAATACGTGTGTTGCGAACTAACCCTTTCCGCAAAAAGTTAAATATTTCGTCATGGTATGTTCTCCTAGAGCGCACCCTTTCGATCCTTCCTTTCACATATTCGCTTTATATATTTGAATGATCATTCTCTCACCATCCCTTCTCTCCATTTGCCAAAACATCTAATCATAACTGTTTATCTTTTCGCTACACCTTCTTTAAATCCACTTTCTTCTCTTACACATGTACTCTTCACCCAATCGTTCAAAGATAAACTATTTTTTTTTCTGAATGTCCGCATTTCTACTGCATTTATTCTACTTTCATGTCGCTTCTACCATAACCAAGATTCAGACCAGGAGGCCGGTATGAATAGCCATTCGTGGAGTGGAACTAATCCCATTACTTTTCTGGATATTATTGAAAGCCCCATTTACGTACGCTATTGCTATTGATCACTCACCTTTCAATATATTCACCGTCCTTTCCGTCCCTTGTAGCGTTATTTATAAGTTTCGAAGTTACTGGTTGGTTTTAAAAATGTAAAAAAAAAACAAGAGAACTGTCAAATGGACACTGGGTGATGGGATCTGGAGATTTATTGGGGAGAGAGATTCTTTTTTTTTTTTTGCATCTTCTGGTCTCCGGAAGTACACCGAGTTTGAAGCCTCGGCCAACGGTGTCCCCGAGGAGCTGGAGACCTGGTGTGCTGCAGCATCGCTTCGGTGTTTCAACGAGCTGGAGTGGTCCGCACCCTCACACGGGGAGCGCGCCTGCCTCGTTCGACGTCACACTGCTCAAACCTTCTCCAACTTCACTTCGCCGGCCTTCTTCAACCTTCTATTGCTGCCCGAATAAGATGCTGAAGAGAGGCTGAGCTTCCTGAGAAGCGGAATGGGAGGATCGGCTGATGAAGATGTTACTCAACCATAAAGACTTTGGAATGTTTTAGGCCTCAAGATTTTCAGTTAGTTATTTTGTTTATTTTATTACTGCATATTTAGGATTTACTGAGAACGATATTATAAATATATACTCATATTTTTTAAACTATAATTTCACATTAATTTAAAGAACCCGACATACTCCAAAACTCTCTACGGCGAAGACGCAAAAGTCAAAGTTATTTTTATTTATAAGTTTTATTTATGTGATATATATAAAATCTACAAATTCTTCTTTTGTTTGTGTTGTGAGACCTTGCTCCATGCCAAATTTCATTAATATTCATGATTGTAGTGATTGTGTCAATGGGAAATAAGTACTCTATAGGTTTCAATGAGTGAGTTTGCTAGCATCAAAATATGTGACATAAATGTGCAAAAATTTTGATTGAGTTGACTTAGAAAGTTGAATTTTTAACAACAATGCTTATGGAAGATAATACTATCATCCATGGGGACCATGGCAATGGTCCCTATGGATTACTATTTTTATTTGTAGGTAGGTTTATTTTTATAATTATTGTTTAGTTATTTTTAGGACTATCTTTAATTATTTTTAAGTATTTTATTTGAAATAATTTTTTTTATATATTTTTAACAACTCCAAGGCTCCTACTTAGACCTTTGTGTGTGATATTAATTTTAACTTGATACTTATACCCGTTCCTGAGAAAAAATCTTGACAGACAGACATACAGACGGACGGACAACAAAGTAATCTTATAAGGGTTCCGTTTCTACCTTTTGGGGGTACGGAACCCTAAAAATTAATCTGTTTGTCTGTGTGCGTGTGCGAGTGCTTTCGAAAAGTTTCGCTTCACATGTTTTTAAATTTTTTTTAGTTATTAAAGAAAAAAACAGAAAAATCGCGCTGGTGGTACTATCTAAAGTGAAAGGAAAGCACAATACCTGTGTGTTAGGTACTATTACTTCAGTGTGATAGATATCTTGTATCATAGGTACCTATCTATATTTTTTGTGTTCTACTTAAGTTTATCACCTCAAAAAACCTGTTAAATAATATTTCCAATTAGTTTCATTTCATTTCATTTATTAACCTAAACCCAACTACCCAAGTTGGGTACTAATAGTACACTCGATTTCGTCAGTTATCTATAACATTTACAATATTATTTTCGGAGTATCGAATCGGTATACCATCGTCATCATAAATCATCAATTAGATCTCACCCTATATTTGCATGATTTATATTTATAAACCATCAACCAAATCAGAAACAATTGCTAGATTTCAATACAATTGCTAGAATTGGATACAGTTTTTCTTGCTGAGCAATTTATTTACAAAATCAATAAAAGGTGTGAAAAGTTATAATTTTTTTTTAGTTTAGAGAAATTCATTCATTAAAATAAACTAATAATAAGCACAATTAAAACTAAATATCTTTAAAAAAAAAGCCGCTAGTGTCGTAGGCCCACACCCCAAACATCGAGCCCAAGAAGAGCCACTCCTTAAAAATGTATTTAATTTAAATAAAATAGCTCCTCCAAAGCCCGATACGAGGGGAATGTGCCCATCACACTAGCAGCATTACCTCTCTGTATAGCAATGCTGATCCTCTCTCGAAGAAATTTAGTCGAATTTGAACGAAAGTCTTGTTTTGGGTTTTTTTTCCAAATCTCCCACCAGAGATTTTGATGATTTGCACCAAACCTAAACACTAAATGTAAGTATATAAATCTCAAAACGAAAATAATATTGTTACAGATATACTGGCCACTGCCCCATGCTCAAGTTCCGATTCGGAAAATGTTACGGAGACAACACCAGGGATATTATGAGGGAGATCAGAACCAGGGGATTGTTTAGGTAAGCATCAGAATATGGGTATCGTAACAAGTGGGTACGATACGATCGCGATAGGCGGCGTAGACCCCCCTGCCACCTATTCGAGCATTATATATGTAATTTAAAAAAAACCTGAATAAATTGGTTGAGATCGGACCATGGAATCCCACTGCACTAGACAACTAGGCAGCACAAATCGATCCTGAAAATCCTTTATTTACAGGGTTGCTCGCATCCCACCTTTATCACGGTGGGTTGATCACCTGACCGCACGAGCGGGGTCAGGTCTTGGATTGGGTGACCGCTTGACTGTTGACGCTGGTGGTGGTTCGGATTCCACGTTAAACTGTAGGTCCCTTCACTCTCATTTCATGGTGGTAGGGTTAAACCCGCCCGGGTTGGTACCACCCGCACTGAATGAAGGTCGGTCGAAGCGGTTATGAAAAATAGTTTGTGTTTACCGTCCAGTTCAGTGTAGACGGCTGGAATTGAGGGAAGTGCTAACATGACACCTACCATTACTCACCAAGGTGTTTAGGCTGACATCACTGGTATCAGAAAACTGGTGCATTAGGTCATGTATCCTTCCGTGTCAGTTTCCATAAAAAAAAAAGAAAAATAATAATAATTTCCTCCGATATAATTAGTTACAGTCTGCTTTCCTTCAAACACAATGTGAAGGCACCGGCCGTGGTATTCGCAACCCCAGTAAATTTCCGAATGCCCGTGAGCGATGAGGGTCAAAAGTCACTGATATGTTGTTGTTTCCTCAATCCGACAATAACATTGAATGTCGCCACGGCTCATTGAAGTAATTACCTACCTGCCTAATCAATACAATATAACCCTGATTGTGAAAGAGTATGGGTAAGAGTGGGTATGCGGAAATAAATTTACAGACATATCCATAGAAATCCAAAGGGGTAACGCAGCAAGCGTGCTTGGCTCCTTCTGCGAGGCCGGATTCCCCGCAGATTTGGGTGAGATATTTTCTTATAGGTTATTTTATTTATAGTTAGATTAGTTTATTTTCTTATTAGATATGTTTTAATTTTAGTTATATAATGTGTTGTTTTTGAGTAATAAAATTTACAGACATTGAACTTTGTTTTATCTTTATGGAAGGAAAGTTTAGTGGAAGTTTTTAAAAATCGAACAAGCGATATAGCGGAAAACTTACAAGTCTGTAAACCCTACCACAATAGCACCTGGAAGGTGATACACAGACCTCTTTGCTTCGAGGTCAAATAGTGCTTCTGTACGGCTGAAGTTTGGGAGGGTTTCAGGAAAATTTGAGACAGTAATGTCAAGAAATGGACCCAATATCCTGACTGCCGTCTGGCCGGTGCAGGGGGTCTACCGTGCTATTATCACATGATCGAGTGAAGAGACATCGCCACGATTTCAACCAATCTGGGCCCTTACCGGCGTCGTCTCACTCGAGTGAGTGAGTGAGAAATGACAGTGACACAGACAGTGAAGTCTATACAAAATCTATGTGCTTCACACTCGCACCTCTACCTCGACACATCGAGTGAGTCTACGCCGGTAACAGCCCAGGTCTTGTATTAATTTTGTGTTTTTTTACATACTAACATCAGACTGCAACATATCTATGAAGATTTAAAAATATATATTTATATAATAAAATACCAAAAACATGTAAAATTAAAAAGAAAAAATCCGGTCACTTGTGAAATAAAAATTCTCAAATAACTTAATATTACTGAATGCTTTTACTTATGCCGAGAGATTGCGTTCTTGACGTCTGTCAGTTTGACATGTATTCTGTAATGATAGGTAAATGTGATAGTAATTATCGGGTAACTTTGTAGGTTCTAACCACATGAAATACTCCCTCGAGCGGGCCACCTGTACTTGCAGTAACTGTATACCGTAGTCCGCGAACATTATAATGACTTTCACTCGTCATGATTTGAATGCAATATGATATATGAGGATAAACGTCATTTATATTTATGTGTCGAGAAATATGTTTTATGCAACTTGAAGTAAATTTTTTTACTAGTTTAATACTTCCGTACTGAATATGCGGTATAAATTGGGCTACTTGAATTTCCGAATCCTGCGACTTGAGCCAAAAACATCTAGCAACCTGCTGACAGATGTCAGGAAAGCATTCTCTCCAGGGTATAGCAAATGTGTTATCTCTCACATGGAAAAAAAAAATTACACATACGACATAATTTTAAAAATGCATCAGAATACTGACATTTTTACAATAAAAAGCTCATTTACAATTTTGAGCAGATTATTGTAAATATTGAAAAAAATTCTTATTACAGATTGCAGCTATACAAAAACAACATTAAACGAAAAAAAGACATCTCATTTTAATAATTTTTACAATTTACCTACCTAAATATTTCTCTGTAAGAATATATATTACACTACGGATAACCGTGTATTTATTTAATGGCCGAACATTAATATTGTTATTAAATGAGTTCACACTTTCTTCCTTTTAAGAAGGTTATCCTTCTTAAAATTCTTGCGCTTATAATTCCAAAAGAGATTTACTTCATAACTGGCAACACTGAGTACATAGCTATTCACGCTACAATCTGTCTCAATATGACCGACTTGATATCATCGAGCCATTGCTGCCTATACTTGAGCTTTAGTATATTGGTGAACGAGGTAGTACGGTCCGCGTCGCACATATCACCTCTCAGTAGAAAAGCGACCGCTTCTACACAAAGAACTCCCATACCCTGGTTCAACGACCACACATAGATCTGGTCGACGGTGCTAGCGGACAGCTGGAACTGTAATATTGCACTGCGCAATAGATCGCGTAGTCTATCTAATAAGAAACGGTCCGCTAGCAAAAGTACTTCTAAACTAGTCTCCAATTTTTGTGCGAGGGGAAACGTTTGCACGTCACACTCGCTCCCATTCAACCCGCACTGTAGTAGCGTTAGCATATATTCTAAACCGTCTTTCGTTACCTTTTTAAGTAGAACGCACTTCTCGACGGATTCCTTGAACTGTCCCATGAGCATCGCTCGGAACACTTCGGAGTTCTGACAGAGGAAAACTTTATTAGCGTCGACGGTAGATAAATCGTCTAACTGAAATGTGACTACATCATCGGCTCCGAGGTCGTCCAGTATAGGATCGTAGCAGACCGCGGTGTGATCCTTGAAGCGTCGCTCCAAGACCTTAGGGTCTTTGATCTTGAGAACCGTGGCTAACTTGGCGAGGGCCGGAACGCAATCTTCCATCTTCTCACGAGCCTCATCGATGGATGCGAACAGCAAGTTGAGTGCACTGCAGTCCAGGAAATATTTCTTCAGTGGCTTGTGCGTTCTGTTCGCAAAACAATATACATTTTACTGCTTCATAGTGTTCATAATTAAATTAAGTAAAAACTTGTAATCTGACATTATGTAGAGTTGAAATGTGAGTGATGGAAAGAGCCCAAGAATCTGATTCTACTTTCAGTACGTTATGGAGTACAATGCTATTCCCCTACTGCCCATTGTAAGTTGAAGTATTTACTTATGAATGTTAAAACCGAAATAAAAAATCTGTCTTATTGTGCTGCAATGAATTTTAAATTTGACTTTGAGTGTAAATAAAGTGTTGAATAAGACGAACCTGACGAAGTACGGCAGAGTGACACACAAGGTCTGCTTGATGGAAGGTGGTCCCTTGAGCAACTGGTAGCAGATCTCGCCGACGCCATAGTCGGATTCCACCAGCGCAGTCATTTGGGACATGAGCATCTTGCTCAGGTGAACAGTCTGCAAGACATTCAGTTTTACATGCGGCCTGTGAGATCATGATGACTTTTGCAATTCATTTAAATTCATTAATAAATATGTACACAATGTTCTCCAATTCACTCAATAAACAGTATATGGTTATTTTCTTATAAAAATATTTCAAAAATCTAAAAACACAAAAAGAGAGTACAGTGCACCTGCTTGCACGTGTCGTCGGGGTATCTTAAGAGTGCAGACATGCTGTGCAGGCACATGGCTACGCAGTACTGTCATCAGGTTTAGAGAAGACAAAGAGAGTACAACGCACCTGCTTGCACTGCTTACACGTGTCGGTAGGGTGTCGTGAGCATGTAGACATGCTGCTCAGGCGCATCGCCACGCGGCTACGCAGTACTGCCATCAGGCTTAGAGAAGACAAAGACAGTGCAACGCACCTGCTTGCACGTATCGGCAGGGTATGTGAGCATCTCATACATGCTGTTCAGGCACATCGCCAAGCTACGCAGTACTGTTATCAGGCTTAGAAGACTAAGAGAGTATAATGCACCTGCTTGCATGTATCGGCGGGGTATGTGAGCGTGCAGAGATGCTGCGCCGGTGTATCGCCATGCGACTACGCAGTACTGTCGTCAGGCTTAGAGAAGACAAAGTGAGTACAACGCACCTGTTTGCACTGCTTGCACGTGTCGGTGGGGTGTCGTGAGCGTATAGACATGCTGCGCAGGCGCATCGCCACCCGGCTACGCAGTACTGTCGTCAGGCTTAGAGGATTGCTGCAAATAATAAAACAGATTTTTTTTTTATTTCTACGCACTCCCGATGGCGTGCATTCGTTAGTCCATTGATGGCACGGCGCAACGCACAATAACTGTGCTACCGTCACAGGCAAACACAGGCTCTTATATCAGCATCGTCCACATCAATCATGATAGATGCCTGGAGCGTATGCGTATGTCGACTCCGGGATAAAAAACTACAAATATTCGAAAATAAAAAAAGAACTACTTCGAACTTTACAAATTTTTCAACAGACATAAGAAAGTAATTTTAGGTAACCGAGTCGTCCACGGCAGAACATTGTCCGAAGATTTTATTATACCACAGTATATTCAAAAACAGTCTTGACAAAAATTTTAATTAAATTTCTAATAAATGTCATAACACCAGCGACCACAATACACATGAAGATACAAACGATGCTGAAGAGGATGAGATAAGCGTAAAAGAAGTTTTTCAAGGTGATGAAAGCAATGAAACTCGATAAGGCTGCAGGATGTGATATTGTTACCGTCGAAATTGTCAGATATGGTGGCCCTGGTGTGGTGCACTTCCTGCAATGTCTTTTTAATATATGCTGAAGACAGGTACATAAGGATCGGTGAAAGGCCATTATCGTTCCATTGCTTAAAGGAAGAGAATTGCAGCAGTATGTAAAAACTACAGGGGCACAAGTGTCATCAGCAAAATGTATGCAAAGGTTCTGATAGCAAGAGTGCTAGTGGTGACGAAAAATAAAATTTGGGATGCGCAAGCTGAATTTATGGCTGGGAGAGGATGCAAGGATCATGTTTTTTTTTTGGAATGTATCACTGAGAAAATATTAGCAAAAAATAATAAAGTATTTCCCGCATTCGTGACTTAGAGAAAGCCAATGATAGGGTGTTAAGGGATGACCTATGGGCAACGTTACACATGTATGGAGTGGAAAGCCATCTGATAAGGGCGCTGAAATCTCTTCATGTAGATAGCAGTTCCTGTGTTCGAATAAATGGCACATTGTCGGACTGGTTCACAATCTAACAAGTTGTGAAGCAGGGCTGTGTAATGTGGCCATGATTGTTTAATCTATACTGGACAAGGTACGCCAGGTTTTTGTAAGATGCCTGCTGTATGCTGGTGACGCAATTCGCTTCATCTGACGAGGCTCTAGAGAGGACCAAGTGAATGAGTTTTGGGAAGTGTGTTCACGAGAGACGGAAAGTGCGATAAAGATGTTGAAAGGCAATAGCGTGAATGGGGCTTTGAAAAATATCATGAAAAGTCGGGGAATTAGCTTCGAGGGAGGGCGGACGGTGGCAGGGAAAGATCACCAGATACCGTGGGCGGAAGGAATATATCGAAAAAAGAGTTCAATGCGCCAAGGTTCTCCTTCGGGTCGGGTAGGGGTAGGGAAATAGTTGAGGTAGGGGTACGGGTAAAGGTAGAGTAGGGGAAGAGGTACTTGTAGGGTAGGGGCAGAGGTTGGGGGGAGTGCAGGGAGCGGGGGGTGGCGGCGAAGGGTGATTTACCGAGGGCGGAGCTGCGGGCAATAGCTAGTGCAATAATATGTAATAATAAGTTAGTCTTCAAATATATGTACATGTAGTACGATCTTCAACATGTTGACGCATCTAAAATTTGAAATGAGCCAGTGTATAAAAAAACATTAGCGGGAAAGGGAATTCCAAGTTCAAGGTTGACGGCACACGGGCCACAGTGTGGTACCCATGGCGGGGCTATAGCTCTGAAAATTTGCAGTGAGATCGCCATGAGTGGCGCGGGGTGTTCCCACTCAGATCGAGCTGCATCACTCACAGCACTACCTGTTCTTTTCGCACACACGCTACTTCGCTCCCTCGAAATCACCTCCCTCACATACTATCCAAACACCTCAGACGGGCTCAAGTTTACACACACCTCAGTATCCTGGCGAGTATCTTGGCGGCGCGTCCGAGCGGCCTCCTGCATCTTTCCACGTAGTCCAGCAGTGCACCGAGACACTCCTTCCTCGTCAGCAGTTCCAGCACCAGGGAGCTGGTGGCCGGGTCGTCTTGGAAGCTGCCGTGAGGGGTGGCTCCATGTGACACGCGCAGTAGCAGCACCAGAACGCATCCGATGCGGCTGCATTTGGATGCGCATTCGGTTTTGTCTGAAAAAGAAGGAGGCGTTTCAAAACCATTATACTGTTGTTATATATTGTAATTGCATTGGAAGTTGTTTAATATATTCTGCGTGTGTTTATTATAATTAGACCAAACGGAAGTTAGTTAGTGCATATTAGTCCGGTAGAACCACCGCCTGACGGATCGTCTACGCAATATGAGAAAATGTAAAGATCTCCTAAACGGCTCAAACAATTTAAATTTTTATGGAATCGTTGGATAGGTATTGATTAGCCTACAAGATTCCCCTTATACAGAAAATACAGCATGGAGAGAGCTTCGAAAGCGTCACTGGATGCTACGTACAGGATATGGATACGTAGGGAGAGGGAGGTCGAGAGCGGTACTAATGTTTCTCCGCGTCCTAGTAATCATAAACTAGGTACGAGGGCTTGAAGCGAGCCGATATGTAATGCTCACTGGGGATAGACTGAGGGCCCCTTGTTTGTTCCGACCTCGATAGACACTCTCTCTGCTGACAATGGGCCCGGATATGTTCGGTAAAGCCATTCAGTGCCGAGTTCAACACCTTTCTTCAGTAAAAAGCCACTCGTATTTGACATTCCAATATAAGAAATCAACAGACATCGTAAGTACATATTGAACTTTGCATGTACTCTCTACAGTGAAGATTGAAGCTCGCAATGCAAACCACAAAATGAACACTTGAAATCTTGGTTCTTACAAAAATCACATGTATGTAAAATGCTTTATATATTCTATACACGACGGATTATCTAGATTTTTGATTAAGTATACGGACTACCCCTGGTATTAATCCGGATAATCAGCATTTTACTGTATTTAGAAATGAACGTTATTGGAAGTTATAAGGAAGGTCGTGAACAATATCCACGTATAAATGGGACTGTGATGACAGTAAATACCGTCGGGTTGCACCGGATCCTTGGTATCGTCATCTTCCATGATGAGGTCGTCAAGCTCCTGCAGCACATGCGCAGTGTTGATCTCCGCCTCTGCCGCCTCTGCTGGCCCGGTCGCCCCTAGCACCACCCCCGCCACGCTGAGTACCGCCCCACGGTCCTCGTCGTCGGAGTCAGACTCTGGCTCGCTGCACACGGGCGAGTAGAGACCGG
This sequence comes from Adela reaumurella, assembly GCA_009867175.2. Lineage (NCBI taxonomy): Eukaryota > Metazoa > Arthropoda > Insecta > Lepidoptera > Adelidae > Adela > Adela reaumurella. Next base: position 237 of record WYDE02190776.1, on the reverse strand, counting down.
AGAGCTCTGAGTTAGATGATGCTGTACAAATATTTATTGTTTTTGAAATGTTTCTCGCTAAGCGAGCAAGCAAGTCGCTTACACAAATTATATGAATGAGAACAACAATATTACACGGCGTGGTACGATAATATTTACTATTGCATTGGTACCACCGCATTGAATGAAGGTCAGTCGAAGCGGCTATGAAACATAGTTCGTGTTTTCCGTCCAGTTCAGTGTAGCCGGCTGGAATTG
>WYDE02190666.1:0-10764 GCA_009867175.2 Adela reaumurella | reverse complement strand
ACTCGAAACGTCGAGCTGCACGGCGATGTGGCTCGTCACCATTCGCACCGGTAAACCGCCAAATAATTTTAATTATGAGTGACGGTGTGGGACTAAAAACTAGTTTTGAGCGCGGTCGGCAGTGCTCAACTTCGGTAACCGAATACAGAATATCGCAACCACTTTCTTCGTCGATGTAGATCTTCTAATTTTTCCGAGGTTATTTTGTAAATATTGAACCACCGTGCATACATAGGGACCTCTTTTTTACATAGCAGCGCTATAGTACATCTAACCCCTGACAATCTACCTTCTTAATGGTTTCTTCCAAAATTCATTTCACGTCGTCGTTGGCGTTCACCAGCCCGCGGTGAATCTCTATCTCTCTATACTAATTATAAGCGATCAGCGATGTGTTTGTCTGTTTTATTGATTTTTTCATAAAATTATTTTACAGATAATTTACATCTCTGAAACTGAGCAGAAACATCGGTCAAGTGCGGGTGGCACTTGCAGTTATGAGTGCATTTAATTTCATAAAATACGATTCTAATACTTGTGCACATATTCTGGTGACACGAAGTTCTTAGTTCTTCTTAGTTCTTTATTCAGCATTCTTATGGTAGTACACTACACTTGATATTTGCCAAAATATTACATATTACATCCGGTTCAATTAATCCCATGAAGAAGAACCGGCAAGAAACTTTGTATGGGTTTTTTAATACGTCTTTATTACAGGGTTTCGTACCGTTTAATAAACAGGTTTCTTGTTTGGGGACCCCCCGTAATTTTCAACTGTATTTTATAAACAGCAAAAAATGAGGAAAAAACATGTATCTTGTATGGGGACCCCCCTAAATTTTTAACTTTATTGTATTCTTATGATTTTTTGTAGTAAAGTTATTTATGTATAGTAGTGCACACGAAAATCTCAAGTGTCTACCTATTATGGTTCAAAAGATAGAGCCCTGTGACAGACGGACGGACAGACAGACAACAGAGGGTGCCGTTGGCATGTTTATGTTATCCTGATGCAGTTTTAAACGCAATTTTTTTTCGCAAATTTTACAATATTATTCAATGTATGTAAGTTCTGTTAGATTTTGTACCAATTTTTATCACTATAGCACAACAAAAACTTTCCAAGTTTGGCCTTAATGCACTGAATTTCGCGTTTGCCTCTAAACACGAGGGCGGGGCCGCGAGCACCGCTAGTCTTCTAATGTGGAAACGATGCGAGGGGGCGAAGGACATTGTCCATTTGTCCAGTAATATTGGAAACATTATAATCCATTTTTTATACGGCAACACGTGTCTCGGGATCGTTAGACAACACAATATCGCATCACAAAAAATATATTTGTGACTTTTTATACATAAAAATAATTGAATAAGTTGTGTTCTAGGGGCTATTCTACTATTATGAAGCCACATATCAACTAACATGTTTAAATGTTAGTACATATTACATACTTCCGAGGACACCAGAAAGTGTCGCCCTAATTTATTTATATTAGGTTATGTATGAGTAGGGATAGCAATCCAGCAGCATTTTCAATCCAGCTGGAGTTTTGCTGGACCGACATTATTCAATCTGCATCCAGCGCGTATCCAGCAATTTATTGATTTTCAAAGAAATTAAACTGTTTTTCTTTAAATTCTTAAGATACTGTTTAATTAAATATTTTAATTAAAATTACAAATTACAATAATCAAAACAAATATAAACTCTTACTCATAAGTGAGTATCGTTTTCTACTTCCATTCTTCCTCTTGCACTGTTGATGGTTCCACGACACATATGTGTTTACACGATTCAGCATGTTTTTCATCTCCAGACGCATTGCATTTTTTTTTTGTAATGGGAAAGTATAATCCGGCGTTCTCACTTCTTCGTCATACTTCTTCGGGTTCTGTAGATAAATCAGCACGCCTGTGACCTCGGCAAGACGCCGTTCTTCGATTCGATCTGCACTCAAAATTGTGTCCTGGCTTTTTATTTTCTCTAAGACAAATTTTAGGGTTGTGTCAGCAGATATCAAACTCGACTTTCTTCTGCAGAGAGCTTCTACGGCCGTTTAACCGGTTGAAGACTGGCGATCAACTCACTGATTAGTGACTGATCAGAGGGGTGTGTAGCACGTGCAGCTTGTGCGACAGAGCGGCAACGTCGCTCCCGCCGAGCTGTAAGAGCATCTAGCAAAGCGCTAACGCTGGCAAGCTACATTTTGCGCCATTATTTGGAAAGTTAATTACTTGCGGATCCGGCGCCCGGTGCTGGATCCAGCAGGCCGAAAAATGCGCTGGATCCAGCTGGATTGCTGCTGCATGAGGGATCCACCAATTGCAATCCCTAGTTATGAGTGCATTTAATTTCATAAAATACGATTCTAATACTTGTGCACATATTCTCGCGATTCAAAAGTGATGACGTCACTAGGCATAAACTAACAAATAATATTCCCACGTATGAAATTTTATCATAGGGACTAAATAATTTGCTAACACGTACGAATAGTTATTTCCACAGATCAGCGATCGGCGTCGCGGCGGCGGCGTCAGCGGCGCGCGGTGCTTCTCAAATCCGTGGTCATTTCCATTCAATGTACAATGTACAGTACGCGTACGATCTGGTATGAGGTGAGGAGCCACTCCGCGCCGCCGACGCCGACAGACCATCCCTGCAGTGTTGCTCGCTGGGAGATGTGGGGAGGTGCACTGGCGCATTCCTCAGCGCTGCATTCAGATCGTACGCGTAGCGGTATCTAAGAATATTTGCGTTCATTTTATTTACGTTTTTCACAGAGGTTTGCGCTTACGTATAAATCCGTGAGCGGATCAGCGAGCATAAGACCATTCAGCACGATAAGCGTAGATGTAGATACTTGTATCACACTTTATAAAGGAAGTAATTGCGGCAATAAGTTATCCTTTTTCTAAGCTAAAAAGTGTATCTTTATTTATGTAGATTTTTGAGACAGACTAACGTAACACTTATACATGCATATGTACGAGTTAGTTTACTGTACGCAAAACCTACAAAATATAAATGTGCTAGCGCAAAGTAGCGTAAGCTATCCAATTTCGCGATAAACTCGTAGCTTCCCGCCCGCCCAGCGCCGCGCCGCCAGCATAGCGTCGTAAAAGCAAACGGCAAGGCGGCACAGTGTTGCCTAGTCTGACCTGCCTGCCGCGTAATATGCAGGTATGGATGATACGTGTAGTGCTGGAAGATTCGTGAGGTATTCCAAAGGAGATTTCTTTTTTTATTGAAACTGACACGGATGGCTACAGCACCTAATTGACCAGTTTTCTGGTGAAAGTGACGTCAACCTAAAAACCTTGGTGAATTATGTTGGTAGGTGCCATATCAGTGCTTCCCTCAATTTCAGCCGGTTACACAGAACTGGACGGAAACACAAACTATGTTTCATAGCCGCTTCGGCCGACGTTAATTCAACCCGGACGGGTTTAACCCTACCACCATGTAAGAGAGAGGGAAGGGACCTACAGTTTAAAACGTGGAATCCGAACCGCTACCAGCGTCAACGGTTAAGCGGTCACCCATCGAAGACCTGACCGCGCTCAGCAGTGCTTAACTTCGGTTATCGATTACTGAATATCGCAACCACTGAGCCAACGACGCTGATAAGATGTAAAATATAATGTAAAGATGTGAAAATACAGAAGAAAAATAAATTCATTAACGTGTTAATAATAAAGTATTTTCGGGTCGAGTTTCATGATCCCAAAAAATAAAATAAAATATTTCAGATGAATGTAACTCGCGATCCAGGCATGATAGCGCAGTAATCACTTTACAGAAGATACAAAAATATTCCAAAAAATGTATACACATACAAAAATATTTTAATGTAAGATTTGGGAGAAATAAGCTAAAATCATCAGGATTCGGAAGGTCATTTCGGAAAGAAGCCAACTATAAGTATATTATAATATAATGACATCAAACTTTTTTAAATGAATAAGAAATCTGGCAAATGAGAAGCTTCTAAAAACTGTATTTTTTTATATGAGTCAGTCTGTACTAAGATACTGTTAGTGTTTGGGGTGTTGCAGTGAAAACAATTGTCATTGAGCTTCAACGGGTACAGCGCTCTAACCTAAGAGTGCTTTTCAGGAAACCTTTTCGTTACAACACACATGCGCTGCTCACTGAGACAGGAATATTATCTATTATACAGTTATAAATACACAAACTTATAATATACTTTAAGGGAACGGAGACCCAAGGGACAGCAGACAGGCCTGTACTAGAAATCATGATGACATACATCCTCCACAAATGAAAACAACATTTGGGCAACGGTCGCAAATATTTTTAGCTGCCTACATTTTTAAACAGGCTAAAGCAGCGTGTGATTTTACTGAGAAAGCTGGCAAAGAACGAAGAGACCTCAATCAGAGCCTGGCTAAATAGGCTGGACTACAACGAAACAGAGCGGTCATTGGAAATTTTAAGATAATTCTTTTCTTGTCAAATTTGGAGTGTTTTTATTTATTGAAATATTTAATCATGCTATTTGTTATTTCTTACTTATACTAAATAATTATTACTATGTTACAATATTATATCATATAATGTAGACGGGCGCAACTTTAAAATAATTGTTATGGATAATCTCTTGCGAGACTGAATATTCTAGTGCAAGAGAGCCGATATGCTTTTTCTCATGTGCCATATGATAAATAAATAAATTTTCATAAATTTTCAATGACAGTCGCGGGTCGCAAGAAGAAGGTTCTCGGGTCGCGGATTGCCGACCGCCTCCGCGCCGGAGGTTTGGTGATCCTAATCACAAAGATCCTTTAAAATGTCTAAGTTACCGATTATTCGTCATATCTTATAGCCTTTTCTTTCACAGAAACTATTCTTCAGAAACTATTCGTAGCTTACGGCAACTTGCCTCCCTTATTCCTATTTTGACACAACTTCCTCCGATCCACTCGTTGAATTCTCGCTTAACACACATTTATTCTTTTGTTTTTGTCCCAAAAACCGACGCATTCCTTTCTGAAGGGTGATGTTACCTTAAGGTATTAAGGTTACCGAATTAAATGGGATCGCGTCTTGCTTAACTCTATCATGTGACATGTAACTGTTAAATGGCAATAATTATGATAAATTATTTTAATATCTGTACCGTGTGGGGCCGGTATCTCTTCCCATACATGTCGTAAAAGGCGACTAAGGGATAATAACAAGATGCCGTGCTAAGGGCGACAGGCTCGCCACCTTTCACCTTGGCACGGTACCTACTTTTATCAAGTTATATGTAGGTGTGTCTTCGTGCCTTACATGCTGCTCGATATCATGTCCGAATATCTTGAGAAATGTGGTGGTCGGTGTTATGCTGTAATTTACCACAACACCGATTGCACTGCTTACCCCGATTGTCGGGATTCAGCGTGAGTGATATGTATTTATGTATGTATTTTAATATTAAAAAAATTTGTTATTTTAAGTTGTTTATTTTTACTTAATAAATTAAAATTATTTATTGATGTACGGCCAAATTTAAAGTTTTATTTAATTTAGTGTGTGTCCAGTGAATTTATAATAACGTCATTTTTATAATCTTATAAATTGATTTGAACTTCACGAGGCTGTCAGATTCTTCCTAATTGTACGATGTCTCAATTAATTGTGTTAGATTTTTTACGATTCAATCGTTGACAATTTACTTACAGCTCGCTGAACAGTATGTTTCTTTGTATATTTCAAAATTAATTTATCTGGCGCATCAACAGCAGCGTTACTTCACAATATAAAAATTGCATGTCTAAATTAATTTTATTAAAATGATAAAACTACTAAGGAACCTGAAATAAAATTATTTAGAAATTAACACACATATATATATATCACACACGCTAAATCCCGACAAATTGGAGTAAGCAAATCAATCGGAGTTGTGCTGCAAGAACTCCGGTAAATTATAGCACAACACCAACTACCACATTTCGCAAGGTATTCGGACAAGATATCGAGCAGCATGTAAGGCACGAAGACACACCTACACATGACTTGATAAAAGTAGGTACCGTGCCAAGGTGAAAGGTGGCGAGCCTGTCGCCCTTAGCACGGCATCTTGTTAATATCCCTTAGTCGCCTTTTACGACATGCATGGGAAGAGATGCACTTGGGTTATTGTTTTAAGTACCGGTCCTACACGGTCCTAGAACTCAACTGCATAACAATATAAAAAAATCCATTTAAATTATGTCTGGGAACGCAGCGGAGGGTCCCCAAGACACTCACCGCGTTCCCCCTCTGGATTGCGATGGTGACCCTCTGCTTAAGGTATCTCTTCGCCCAAGGGTCAAATGATAAGGTTTTGAATTTTGAGCCTAAATTGTGAACCAATTTTTTAGCTTCCTCCAGGGGCCGAACATAACGGAGAAAGCCAAAAATTCGTAATATTTAATTTCCAAATGTTTAGAATGCTTAATAATTAATATGCTTATGCCTAATTTCATAATATCAGTACAATTTTCTAATTATATTCTTTTTCTAATATTTACACATCAGTTAAAAAATGAATGTGTAAGTTTATGAAATCACTATTAAACTACTGAAACGGAAACTTTACTTCCGTATTCATGCTTTTTAGAGTATTACGAAAGATCAATATACTTGTGTACGTCGTAACAGTTTAAGTTATAGCATTATTCAATAACGCGTGCGTGAGAAACTCCTCTATACGTACGTACCGCATCGCACAGTAGTTTTGTAAACAAAACGACTCTACGCTCTCCCCTCTTATAACACGACTCGCGAGGGGTAGGCGTATATTGCGCGTTATAGAATTTCGTAGTATGACTTATATTTGCAACTGAATATGCGACGAAATCATTTTTTTACGAATCGTTCCGGTGAAGGAAAGCTTTGGGAGTTAACTTAAATCGTCACTGTGAATGTTTCTGTAAACTGTAAAATGACAAATTAAATTCAATGCCCTTGGAAATATAACCGTCTTTTATTCGACAGAAAAGCAAAATATATTTATTTGTATTAATAAATGTACCGTGTGTGGCCGGTACGTAAAAGAATGACCCCACTGCTTCTCTTCCCATGCATGTCGTAAAATACGACTAAGGGATAAGGACAAGATGCCGTGTTAAAGATGACAGGCTCGCTACCTCTCACTTTGGCACAGTACTTCTACCAAGTCATGCAGTAGGTAGGTCTTCGTGTCTTACATGCTGCTTGATATCTTATCCGAATACCTTGCGAAATGTGGTGGTCGGTGTTGTGCTGTAATTTACCGGAGTTCTTGCAGCACACCACCGACTGCACTGCTTACCCCGATTGTCGGGATTCAGCGTGTGTGATATGTATGTATGTATGTTGTATTAATAATTTTCGTATATAAAAAGTGCAATAATGTATAAAATCTCGCGCTTTATCGAAAAATAAGCAATATATGAAGAAGCACACGTTATAGAGAAGTATCTATGTACATTCCGTTTCCTATGCGAGCTATAGTTTTTCAATGCCTATTGTTCTGGCTTCCTATGTCGGATTAAGACGTACATTGAATGAGATCTATCGCTCAAATCTTATCACTCATTTCGCAAGGCACTTGTATGCTTTCAGAATTGCTCTGTACTTAAATCTTTGCGTGTCACAATAGAATATGGTTGAATTGACCTTCAAGCAGTTTAATATTATATCATTCTACAAATGTATTTGGTCTGCAAATCAGAGCAATTTAGGAGGTGATTGTACTTCATATGTGCAATGGCTGTTTTGGTAATGAATATTTTCAGATATTCTATATATTATTTCTGCTGATGCATTATTATTTCGTTTATATTATTTCGCGAAATTTGAAACAAAAATATGGGTAGGCGTAATATTTTTAGTCAAAATATTATGTAAAACAGGCTTTTACCCGCGGTCTGCTCGCGGAAAATCACCCTTCGTCGCCAACCCTTGACTCCGCCTACTCCTACCCTAACATACCTCTAACCCCTTTCCCTACCCCAACCTCTACCTGTCCCCATTCCCTACCCCTACCTGCGGTAAAACACCCCTCCCGGCCATACCCTATCCCGTAAATCAACCCTACCAGAAACAAAGAAAAACCTTGGCGCGGTGAATACTTTTTCCGGTATTTTTTTTCCAAATTTTCATCCCCCATTTAACTCCGTTAATGTTTTAATTTACAAAAAACAAAAATTTTATAATAGAAGCCGAAGCATCTATTTCAATTATCTAACTTAAAAATAGTTGAACGTACATACAAATTTTGATGCTGTATTTAAACCTTTTAATGGATTAATTTTGAACTATTCTTTCTTAGTGCTCACTTACGTTACAGAAGAAGTTCGTGTACAAAAATTCATGATTCTAGATGCAGCTGTTTAATCTGAGCGTGGTTTGTTAAAACCGAACTGCATTTAACGTAGCCGAAAAGATCCTTTGAACCATACAGTTAAATGTGCGTGTTCTCGCCTTTAATTATCGCTACCACGTGTCCACGTTCGAAGAAACCAATCATTTTGTATGGTAGCAAGCAACACCATAGCGTAACCGGAACTAGTTTTTACGCAGCTTGTAACATGAACATATCTTCTGTGTAGGACATGGGTCGTATACAGAAGTATAGAAGGGTCCTATAGGATATAGAGTTTAGCGTAACCTAAGATGAACTGAAAATAAGCTGTCGTGTGCCATACAGTTAAAAGTGTGTGTTCTAAGTATATATCTCGTCTGCGTTCTCGCTACGTGTCCAAGCTCGAAAAAAAATGTTTAATTTTGCATAAGATCCAGATCTCAGCGTAACTGAAACTGGGCTTTAATTTAGAGAACTATCTTTTGACCTGTAGTAGTAAATGTGTATGTTTCTATACCATCCTTTATTCGTTACGTGTCAAAGCTAGGTAAAACATGTCGTTTTGTACGCGAGCCATATCTCAGAGTAATCAGAACTCGGTTTTACGTAGTCGATATTATCAGCCGTACTGGTAAATGTGCGGGCACTAATTGTATATCTCACATGCGTCCTCGCTAAGTGTTCACGCTCGAATAATATGTAGTTTTGGTGTAGAAGCCACATCTTAGGGTTACCGGAATTAGATTTTAAGTAGCCTTTCCCATGAGTCATACATATTACTAAATAAGCGTGCACTAAATTTTGATAATACCCGTTTTTTCGTACGTGCCCATGGTAGATAACCACATCTTAGCGTACTCGGAACTGGATCTTACGTAGCCTAAAATGTTAGCTCTATAAGTAAATGTGCGTGTACTAATTTTTATGGTAGCCACAATTTAGCGTATCCGGAACTAGTCCTTATGTAGCCTATCCTGTGCCCCGTATACCTAAATGCGTGTACCAAGTTTCACAAAAATTGGAAGCTTTGTTTAAGAGTTATGTAGGAACATACCCACACACATACATACATACTGAAAAGATTTCTAAAAATGTTCAGGTTAGTGTCAGTCAGTATCATGTTTAAAGTTATAAAATTGATATCTCTTAAAACAAAATCATAAATCATACTTACTCCATGAACTCCTTCAAAGCTTTATTATTAGTATTGATATCAAGAGCGAAAACTTGTTTGATATGACGTTTTGAATCAGTTTTCTAAATTAAGAGGAGTCCGGGGTATGGCTAAGGGCGTACCCGTCAACCAACCTGGCTACGCTTTTAGACGGAAGCACTCTTCGCGTTGCGGTCGCTCTCCGTGTCGGGGCGGAAGTGTGCCGGCCCCACGTGTGCGTCTTTGGCAAGAGCGTCGACTCCTCAGGCATCCACGGTTTGTCGTGCCAGAGAAGTGCCGGTAGGTTTCGCCGTCACCGCGGCTTGAACAACATCATCAAACGCTCGTTGGCTTCAGTAAACATACCGTCTACGCTGGAGCCACCGGGCATGAGCCGCAGCGACAGGAGGAAGGCTGACGGCGTGACTCTGGTGCCATGGCGCCAGGGGAGGGCGCTCGTGTGGGACGCCACGTGCGTGGACACTTTGGCTCCGTCCCATGTTCTGGGCTCATCCAAGTCTGCGGGAGCCGCGGCAAACAAGGCTGCAGCCTTTAAGGTGTCCAAGTACAGCTTCCTGCGGGACCACTTTGAATTTCTGTCCTTCGCCGTGGAGACCTTGGGGCCTTGGTCGTCGGAGGCCAAGAGTCTCACCGATTCAATCAGGAAGCTCTGGCGACCGCCGAGCCAAGGCTTTCATTATACGGCGAATTCCCATAGAAATTCAAAGCGTAACGCAGCGAGTATGCTTGGCTCTTTCTGCGAAGCCGGGGCCCCCGCAGATTTGGATGAGATATTTTTTATAGGTTATTTTATTTATAGTTGGTTAGTTTATTTTATTATTAGATATAGTTTTTATTTAGTTATATAATGTATTGTTTTTGAGAAATAAATATGGCTTTAGATGTTCAGTCTTGATAAGTTGAAATAAGTTTATGTTTACCAAATAAAATATTAGAAGATACGATAGCGCGTAACAACAAAACGAGAATTCCGGTCAATGACACCTCAGTAAAAAGTGAACAAGTCCAACTCTGATCCGTAGGTCACGGTTAACTATCTTGGGCGCGCGTTCCATATCGCGGTTGCACAAAATTAACATGAAAATAAAACCAATGTAAGTAAATACGGATTTAAAATATTTCCCTAAGTATCAAAAAATAATCTAGCCTTGACAGCTTAGTGGTGTCGCTGTCGCTATTGATTGTTAAGCAACGCTGGGTGCGGTCAGTACTTGGATGGGTGACCGCTCGACCGTTAAAGGCTGA
>WYDE02190555.1:0-10764 GCA_009867175.2 Adela reaumurella | reverse complement strand
AGCTTATCAAAGTACTGGCCCAAATTATCTATACAATTTTGCCATTTTGATGGCAGTTTGTTCATCCCTTTACTGTAGAAGTCTGCTGGACGAGAGGTGATGAAGTCAGCGAAAGCGTTTTGTAATGCCTCTCGGGTGTTGAATTATTTTCCACTTAAAAAATTGTCTACATTTTGAAAAAAGTAGAAATCTGTTGGGGCAAGGTCCTGTGAGTACGCCGGATGACGGAGAGCTTCCAGCTGTAACTCTTGTAGCTTTGCGGTGTTCTACCGTGAAATGTGAGCTCGCGCGATGTCTTGGAGAAGCAATGGGGAAGAGCGATTGAACAGTCTTGGTTGTTGAATTGCAAGCTTCTTCATAATTGTTTGCAATTCTTGGCAATAGACATCTGCTGTCACTGTTGTGCCATTCGGTAACAAGCTGTGAGGCACAATCCGGCACTGGTCCACCAGACAGTCGCCATCATCTTCCTATGGGTAATCTTTTTTTAACGCACTGATTAGGTGCTGTATTCGGGTCCACCCATTTTTAATCGCAGGTAACAATTCCATTTAGGATTCACTTGTTTCCTCGCCGATTCAGTAGTGCTATGCATCCTTTGTCGCGCAAGCCTCGCTTATGGTCGCTTAGTTCGTGTGGCACCCATTTATCTTTCCGATTTGACCCATGTTGTTTTGACACTAACTCCAAAGCTCGCAGCAAGCTCAGCTGTAGATTGAGTTGATACGCTTCCACTATCGCCTTCAATTCGTCGTTGTCGACAATAGTTACCGGCCTACCGTGAGGCTTGTTCTTCAACTCAAAATTTTCAGATCTAAAGCAATTGAACTAAATAGACCTTGTTTATGCAAGCAGTGTTAGGCCCGTACACGTCGTTAATATTTTGTGTTGTTTGCGCAGCGGTATTTCCACGTAGAAACTCATATTAGAAAATTGTACAAATTTCCAGTTTATCCATGTCACCAAAAACTACCACAATTACACAAAAATAAAACACTATCTAAAAACAAATGACTGAATTTGAAATTACAATAATATGTCTTTCGAATAAAATTTATTAGAATTTCGAATTGCGCGTCAATCCACAGATAATTAATTCTGAAAATGCTTTTTAAAAATCTCCAATTTCATAGGTAAAGACCTATTATATACATTTATGGCGTATGCCCAGCAGTAGTGATGTAGTAGATAGTAGTGATGATGATGATTATATATATTTTGCATATTTGTTTTTTTTATGCTTGTCTGTATTTCTTGTATATGCAATAAAATATTAATATTATCTCTTTATACGTCCACACGAAACATTGTCCACATCTGAAATCTCCTTACGTCTAACAACCTTAAAAGCTAGCATAAAAAAAAATAGTGGATTCTTTATACAGCCTGCAAAAAATGCCTTTTAAAATATTAGACACTTCAGTTTAATACAGATTTAATCTATATACATAGAGTATGCAAAGAAGATTATTTATTTATATTATACAAATTGTCCCTCCCACAGTCGCACTATAGCATATTCCTCAATTTATCATGCTTATAATTATTTTTCGATTCTGCCTTCCGCGCCGAATCTGACCCGGCATTACGTATGATAAACTTTTAATGTCATAATTGAATTTTGTTTACGTAAATTGAAAACCACAGCCACAAAGTAAATTCCAACGCCTCTACCGGCGTAATATCATCGTTCATGTTATAATAGCGCGGTATCGGCCCAAATCACACAGAATATAAAAACAGAATATAATTACTTGTTAGGACAACAATCACAAAAAATAGGGAGAACTGACTAAAATTATGTTTTTTTTTATGTAAACTGACATTGTCGGCTGGCTACACCACTTTATCGCATCACTAATGTCAGCCTAATACAGCTTGGTGCCACATCAGTGCTTCCGGCTAATCGAGCCGGTTACACTGAACACTACAGTGATATATGATTGGAAGCGTTCCTTCCTTCACTGGAGCAACCGGTACAAAACAATACAGGGCTTGACGCTCGGTGATTGAAGTCCTAGTTATGAGACACTTAATCTTGTTCAAAGTCCAAGCTATGAGACACTTTATCTTTTCCAAAGTCCTAGTTATGAGACACTTAATCTTACCCAAAGTCGTAGTTATGAGACACTTAATCATGTTCAAAGGCGTAGTTATGAGACACATCTTGTTCACAGTCCTAGTTATGAGACACTTAATCATGTTCAAAGGCGTAGTTATGAGACATATCTTGTTCAAAGTCCTAGTTATGAGACACTTACTCATGTTCAAAGGCGTGGTTATTAGACACTTAATCTTGGTCAGAGAAGTCTTCCTCGTCAATATTGTAGAGGTTATTGGCGCACTGCTTGCAATAGTGCCAGTAAGGTACGATGGCGCTGGTGGGGCGCACGGCCGGGTCCTCGGGGTAGTAGCGTACGCTGAGGGTGTGGCAGCTCGGGCAGCGCTCCTGCAGGTATGGGCACAAGGTGGCACTGCACACGGGGCAGCGGAACAGCTCGGGCTAGCACTGCGTGTCCGCCGTGAGCGGGACGCCGGTGGTGGGGAGGGTGGGCAGCGCGGAGAGCAGTTGGCGCGTGGACGAGGACGAGCTGTACGAGTCACCGGAGGAACGCACGCTCGCTTGGCTCAGCGGGGTACCTGTCACATTATAATAATAATGAAACACACACTGCACAGATGGCATATTCATAGTAGCGTGCCGGTCCCTACACTTCTGTATGGCAGTGAGTCTTGGGCATGGCAAAAGCGACACGATAATAGAATATATACAGTTGAAATGCGGTCATGAGAAGAATATGCGGCGTATCTTTGAAAGATAAGATGAGGAATAAATACGTAAGAGAAAAAATTGGATTGAAAGATGGCATATCGACAAAAATAGAGGAAGGTATGCATAGATGGTTTGGACACATGGAGAGAATGGATGGTAAGAGAATGACCAAACAATATATGAAGCAAATGTAGAAGGAAAGGTCGAATTGGGCAACAAGTGCGGTAACAAGCCCGAAGAAGACAAGACAAGGGGCCACCGTACACGAACATATCAGGACTAAATACAATATTCGTGGCAAAGTGACTCACGGGTGAAAACTGATCACCCCTTGTTATGGTGATATAAAACAATTTGTTTTTCATAGGAGTTAGTTTTTCGAATTTAATAGTCACTATCAGCTGTCATCGGAACTCGTTTCACATATGTGAGCCAACCAAGTCGGTATTCTGCCATTCATTTCAGTATTTGGAGAACTTCCCAGTGCATAACTTCGCGTGAGGTACTGTTAAAAATGGTGAAAACTTTTCGCTTGCACAATAGTAACTTTTTAGCAGTGACTTGATTTTTCTATTCTTTTAACGTTTTTATATGTAAATCAATGGAATAATTGGCCATGATTTATGATACGCTGTATGCTTTACTTAGTAATAGATCCAATCAAAACTCCTCTATGAAATAAAAAAAATGCCAAGAAAAGACAACAGAGTGAAGCCCGTATCAGCAGACCCTATGAACCATATGAATCAGCAATCCCTATGAAATTGCATTATTTAATGTCGTAAAAAAAACTGATTCTCTGATTCTCTCTATCCGGTCTACTAAGTTTCAGTACTAGTTTACTTTAAAGTTGTGATTCTTTCGAATGTTGTTTCCCATGGAACGGTAAATTCTAAAAGTATTACATGCTTTGTCGCCTTTGAGAATGTGACTATGTCCCGTCTGGAGGCTTTGGTATAGATTTCTGAAGGTATTTGATATGCTCCTCATATGTACCCATCAGCAATAGAACATTTAACCACTTTTTTTATATGGAAAGAACTCTTCATAACTTGAACTTTGGTATGTTTGTTATACGATAAGAATGGACAATGAACCAATTTAAAGCTAATCAATTTGTGGTACTGGCAAAAACGGGTAGCTTGACAAACGGGCGAGGCTCCCCTACCATTTGTACCAGTGACTAGGAGCAGCGTGACATCATACATAAGACACCACATGGTATGATATCAGTAGGCGGCGTCGCCGCGAGACGTCGCCAAGGCATGCGTTGTAGGTATTTCAATTGAACCTTTTATTGCGAATATTTCTCTAAGTTCTTGGTATTTTCTGACGATTAAAAAGTTTTATTTATGAAAAAATACTGCCAACATAATCTGCTTTCTTATGAACATAAATAAATTTGAGTGAAATAATTTATTGCAAATACCATGCTGCTTCCAAAATGTATGAAGGTTTAGTCTTATCTTTGGACAGCTTATTGGCTCCAGGTTTCACAAAGTTGACGTTATGTAAACCACTGCTGGTTTGGTCCTTCCTGGTCCGTGAAATGAATAGGCTGATGGCCTCTCTTTATTTATTTATTTTATTTAAGATTTTCACATTGATTTGACGGTAGGAATATTGACTTGTCAAAATTAGTATCTTACATCCACATAGCAAATGTCTGGAAGTGTCTACGGACTCCTTACACGACGGGCATAATCTATTTGAATTATTTTTTTTTATTTTTGAAAATAGATTAAACCTTCATCTATACAACTATACCAAAATCGGAATCGGAAGTGGTTAATGTTTTACATAGGAAATTAGGCATGTTCCAGAAGACGATTAAGAGACTGCACTTTTAATTTTTGCGCATCCAAAAAGCGAAACCTTTTCCCAACCCCATTTTTAAAGATATCCAGACAATTTTTTTTTGCCACACCGTCTTCTAACCAGCAGCTAGTACTCTATGTTTTTAAATTTCAACAAAGTGTTTTATATAAACTGAAATATTAAAACTGAATACAAACGATTTTTCATTAAAAAGTGCTTACACATCGGTTCTTAATAGTAAAAAATAATTTTTGAAAACATAGAAGACTAGCTAGCTAATAGGTTCTAAAAATCAAGGAAAAAAAAACATTAAAATTGGATGGGTTTTGATGTACAAAACAAGTTTCTGCTGAGAGCAGCGCTGCGACACTTTTGCAGGTAAAAAATGGGTCTCTGCTGCAGTTGTCTCTTACACTCCTATCCGGGTCGAGTCTATCCTATCAAGACAGAGCATGCGACGGAAAATACGTACACTCTGCGTTTGAATTTTAAAATGTACCCTCTTAAGTATGGACGTTGGTCGCCTTTAGTTTGCTTTAGTATATTTTTGTTTTGTTTGTAACACTCACCAGGTAGAGATGACATGTGATGTGGCAGCCCCCACCTCAGTGGTGAGTTCTCCACTGAGGTGTGGCAGGTCATGTTGGCTAGGGGTTCCTGAAACATTACAATTAAATTACATACAATTTTGAGTCAGTTTCTTTTGGAATTTGGTCTCATAAATGAAATACTGAAATTAATTACGTAATTTACAGATATATGTAAAAAAAATAAAAACATAGCACAACTACACAAATTTAATTATGCTAGCACAAAATGTATGACAATTAATCAATAAGCTTATGAGGTTAACGGGCTAAACCTTTACTACGTGTATCAATAATCAATTTAGTTCGTTCAATTTAAATTTATTTATTTCAAAATTTGTCGTTAGCACCATTAAACATATACTTTTTGTAAATTATGAACTGCATGAGTCGGTTCAAAACGTCAACCCAAAGACCGTGAATAACTGTAGTACGTCACTTAACCTCATATATGCATGTTAATATAATTAAATATATAATTATAGTAAAATTTATATATGCAATGAAACTTTTCCAATGATATTTATAAGTCTCGAAATAGCCCAAGGGTGTGGCACCCATCGATCGAGATCTCGACAGTACTACCAGACTCCAGATAAATCTGCTGGAAATTTCCCAAGATACATATAAAATTACTACATACTAGCTTCAGACCCGGCTATGCGCGGGTAAATGTCACCCACACAGACATAATGACTTTGTAATTATTTGAATTCCTCTGACTCCTCCCACATGTTTCCTCGATGACTTCTCAGTCGGATGGAACATATACATATACATAGCTAGCTTAAAATGATTGCAGGGAAACTCCTAAACAATTAAGTAAAAAACGATAAATAGTAAAAATACTAATAACAAATAATCACTAATGAGCAACATAAAAATATTTTAGTGCAAGACAAAAAACAGTTAACAACAAATGGACAATAGCAAAATAACATTTGGTTACAAAAAGAACAGTTCTATGGAATCCTAAGAATTCCAGTAAATTCTACCGTCAGAGGTGCCACTTAGTCCACATAACTCGGGTTAAAATGTCGACAATCGAATAATAAGCGTATGTATAATTTAAATAACACTAAACTTTTCTGCTTAGCAGAAGGCTGATTTTTGCCGGAGGAAATTTCATGTCTTCTCGATTGTCAGAGGGTTTTCTGTGTTCATAGTGGCACCCCAGCTAGAGAAAATTATCTAAAGCGAACATAAACTAGAAAACTATTTTTACCAACTGAAGACACAATGCGTACCGAAGAAAACTATAAATAACAAAGCCCAAATGACAGCTGCTATGTGCGAGTACTTGCGCTACACATTACGACATAACTTGTGCCTCCGTGAAACTTCCAACTGATTTTTTACTATTATTTCGGCGAATGCTCTAAGGGGCTGTTCCAACTAATCGATTCACCATAGGCGCAAGCATAGCAGAAAGGGAATGCATCTCTTTACTGTAGAGCGGCCTAAAGTGCAGACTAAGTTCTTCAGGATTTCTTTTATCTTCCACAATGTCAAACTTGCAATGCACTTCCTTCCAATGTATTTCCTATAGTGCAGGGATGGCCAAAGCGTCGACCACTCGACCGCGAACGCTTTTCAGGTAGCCCGCCCGCAAAATGTACAAAACTTACGTCCCACTCACTTTTTTCATTCATTGGGTTCGAAATTGGAACAGTGTTATAAGAATATTATAAGAATGGTGTTTTGACGACATGAAGGCAAAGGAAAAGTGTTGACGTGACGATAAAACGTATGACAAGTTTCTCACATAATGATTTTACATTTTAATTACAATTTATTGATTCATAATTAATGTGTTTTTTTTATATTCTTCAGTAGACCGCTCAGAAATTTTAATTTGTTGGGGAGATCTTGGATGTAAAAAGTTTGGCAACCCCTGCTATAGTGTTTGACACGGAATCCTCCAAGCGTAAAAAGTCACCTGTATCCCCGACATGGCATTCGTAGCCCTCGTACGAAACCGAGGCGTCGTAGCCACAACAATCCACGCTGACGGCGCCAAGTGTCTCACGTATTTATAAAAAAAGGTCAATGATCGAACGAAAGACTGACGAACGAACGAAAGACTGAAAAACGAACGAAAGACTGACAAACGAACGAAAGACTGACAAAGGAACGAAAGTCTTACAAACGAAAGACTGACGAAAGCTATCACCGTGGAACGCCTACGAATAATGGCTTCCTACATTGTTTCACAGAGACACAGATGTCGCGAGTGTGACCGCTCGACTTACGTGCTTGTTGAGTATTTTGGGTATGGTCAATATGGTAGTGTTCGTGTCTTCCGGAGTGAAATAGTCCGAGTCTTCCGCCACGACGGGCGAGCCTGGCAGACTGCGACAGCGGGCCTCCACAATAGTCGCCGCTGCATTCCCACCAGGCAACCAATCTTTTTAACGATTTAATAATATAAAATTGGAGGAAAATATATCGTCGCAGATGCTACTTTTGTTTGATCAACATATAAATTCCAAGTGTTTTGTTTCGGTGGATTAAATGTTAATTTGTATAAGTATAGGTACCGTGTGGGGCCGGTACTTAAAAGAATAACCACACTGCATCTCTTCCCATGCATGTCGTAAAAGGCGACTAAGGGATAAGGTCAAGATGCCGTGCTAAAGGGCGACAGGCTCGCCACCTCTCACCTTGGCACGGTACTTCTACCCATTCATGCAGTAGGTGGGTCTTCGTGCCTTACATGCTGCTTGATATCTTGTCCAAAAACTTGCGAAATGTGGTGATCGGTGTTGGGCTGTAATTAACCAAAGTTCTTTGCAGCACAACACCGATTGCTCTGCTTACCCCGATTATCGGGATTCAGCGTGAGTGATATGTATGTATGTATGATTGATTTAGTTTTTGCCTTCGGAAAAATCCAGGATTGCATAAGGCAAATGGTCGATTGATAATAGAGAATGCGGCAGAAAAGACGTGTAACCAAAACTGACTTCGGTTACTATAGTGAATTCGGTTAAGTGTAGCTCTGTATTGGTTAAAGGTTCACTGGAAGTTATTGCCTCTGTCTGATAGTTTAGTAAGTAAGCCTGCCTTCTGCTAAGCAAACGTGAAGTTTCTTTATTTTATTTTTAGTTGTTACAATAAAGTTTCTTCACTCCTGTTCGTTTGTACGTTCCTTCCATATATGTATTTATTCCTCCAAGTACACAATATTGCAACAACTTACTGCATTTTAGCCTGCAGTAAGGCGCAATACACAGTTCGTCAAATTATTTGCTGCCTACACACCACGCTTATGGTCGTTACAAGTTCTATATTGGGAGTAGGTTGGTAACTATGAGACACTATAAAATAGAGTGTGGGAAGACTTTTAAATTTGACGAAAGAAATTATATATATAGTAGGTGTAGTAGGTGATATAGGTATAGTAGGTATAGTAAGAAGGCCTAACTATTTCTATATTTATAAGTGTCTTGCATCCAGACATTGGAGGTTTCTCGTTAGGTACATACTATATACTTTGTATTGAATTGTATATATTTATTGCACTCAAATACAAAATAATAAAGGCGAAATTGAACACTTAATGCCTAGACGCATTTTCTTCCAGAATACCTTTGGGGTCTGATAAATGCTAGGTGAGTGGCGGAAAGAGTTGTACCTATATATACTAAATAATGATAATTTTAATGCAAAAGATAAAATTAACTTAAATACGAATACTTACGCACGAAGTACTTATTATACCTATATACCAAACATACATACATATACATAGATAAATAAATAAATAAATATACTCTTTTCTGCCTAGCAGGAGGCGGACTTATTACCGGAGGCAATCTCTTCCAGTCAACCTTTATACACTACAACAGCTTCGTATTGTTAGTGTATAGGTTTCCTCGCGGTGTTTCCCTTCACCGGGGTGCATCGTAATTTTGCACACAAATTATAACCGAGATTTTAAAATCCGGAAAAATTGTGCGGATACCAGGTATCGAACCCGCGACCTCTCGAGTAAGAGGCGTGCGTTATCCAACTAGGCTACTCCGCAACCCAGATAGAGATAGACTAAATATACCTGCTAATTTTGAATATAGGATACAATGTTTTAAATCAAGAAAGATTCGAGGACAGGAAGTGCTTCTTTAAGATAATTTTGAAATTGTGAATGGAAGAAGAGAGACGGATATTGAGAGGGAGCTGGTTCCATAAGCGAGCTGAATGAACCGTGAATAGGTGGAAAAAAGTAGAAAAATATATAACATTAAATATAAACTTCTCTGCTGTAGCAGAAGGCCGGAGGAATTCTCTTCCAGTCAACCTTTATACACTACAACACATTCCTATTGTTAGTGTATAGGTTTGCTGATGCTGTTCTCCTTCACAGGGGTGCATTGTAATTTTGCACACAAATTTTACCCGAGATTTAAAAATCGGGAAAAGTTGTGCGCATACCAGGTACCTATCGAAACCACGACCTCTTGCTTGAGTAAGAGGCCTGCGCTCACCAAAACTAGGCTACTCCGCAAAACAACATTAATTCAGGTGTACCTACGCACAGGTAGGTAGATAGGTAACTACACCACTCTGACAAGGACTAACGCACGCATTTATTTTGGCATATCTGAAATTACGCTCGCTCAACTCTATATATGTGTAAGTCAAATAAAATAAATATTATCAAAATGTATGACAGAGTATCGATTTTGTTGGTAATCCGCTCCGTATAATTCGATCGCCTCCTAGTTTGGTAAGTATATGTCGATTGGTACTTACTGTATATTAGTGTCCACACAAAATAATCATACATAAAACTATTAAAAAATAACTCTGTCGTATGCTATTAATCAAGTATTGATAAGAGTGGGTCGGCCTGGGCGGGCGCGGGCACCGGGCGCGGGCGCGGGTACCGGGCGCGGCGCGAGAGCTTTATGATTTATGTTTAGTGACGATTGAATCAAAAGCTCTGAGTATTGGCGATCGGCGATAGTATTGAGGTTGCTGTAAGCTCGTGTAGGGCAGACAATGAGGCTTATCCTAATGGTGATCATTTTGCTTTATATTTCGGAGGAAGGCAACCTTCTTTGTTTGAAAATTTCCAGCCTCATGATCTAAATAGGTGACTAGGTACTTATTATCAAATAGATCAGTAAATGGCCTTTGTGTGCACGTTTGATTATCGTACTGAAGTATTTATTTGACCTTATTGCTAGTACCAACCCTGAAAGTGAACGAATTATGTAGAAATAATTCGATAATTCCCTAAGTTACATAGGAACATAGGTATAGGAACACTACATAGGAAAGTAGGTACAGGTATATGTAGATACTTATTTCTAAGCAACTGAGTATTGCACGTGCCTGTGCTGTTGGTTGGTTGGTTGGCTAGATTCAGTGCATTACATTTGTCGTATAATAAAATAGGAGATTCGAATGATTTTCTTGTTATAGAAATATGAGGCTATATCTAGAAGTAACTTTAAATATTTCTAAAGAAATTACCTTTCTAGGAGTAATCTTTGATGAGAAGTTCACATGGAAACCCCATATAGATGCACTTGCAGGTAAATTAAGTTCAGCGTGCTATGCTATTAAAAAAATCAAGGA
>WYDE02190444.1:0-10765 GCA_009867175.2 Adela reaumurella | reverse complement strand
TATTAATTGTTTATTCTATTCCGCGGTAAAGCACCCTTCCCTGCCACTTTGTGGGCCCCCCCCCCCCCGGGGGGGGGGGGGGGGCCGGTGGCGCGGAGGCGGGTGGCCCGCTGCCGCGAATGTCCTTGAGCTGTCCAGCGAGCTGTCAGAAAACGTACGTAGTTACCGCACCGATGGATATCGCTGCCACGTTGACCACCTCCCCACCGACCCGTCCCCGCGCTCCGCCGTCTTCACACCACCAGGCATCAGGCCGATAGAACACCACGCGCCCGACTCTACACAAACAAACCCACTGACAATCGAATAATTGACGCGTTGATTATTTGCCAAAACCCACCAGATATAAACATGCCGGTAGAGTAGTTGTTATTTTACGGGACGATTCTGCATACTGAATCGCCAACAGAATGAAGGAAGCGAGTGTGGAATCAGCCTGTAGATTAGCTCGGAGATGGCTCTGTACTCAATTATCTACGAGTATTATCTTTTGCAAGCTTCATTAAGTTGGATACGTGGAAATCATTCGATGAATTAGTTGATAACGAGGCATTTAATCATATCATACATCCAACACCTAATGCAGTCGGTCGTGGTCTCGCGGCCTCTCCAGGCAGATAACGATCTCGTTCTTCGTCGAGTGCTATGTACTACCCTATACTATACTATACTAAGCATAATCACCCGTCACACTCGACGACAGATAAACAATGAAACAAAGGCAACAACTCGCTCGGAGTGCGGCGGAGGAGGGGGCGGCGGACGCGGAGGCATCAGTCGAGGATCGAGCGGTGTACGCTGCTGCCTGCCAAATTATTTAAAAATTGCCAGACATCCGTTTAAGTATGTATCATTTCGCGAGTGAGATATCAACGCCAATCAAAAAGCGATTACGTCGTCCTCGTCACACGCGCTGTCTTCTCGTAACGACTTTTTTTTATGTAGAAATTTCCCGCCCGCGAGATACATATTTTACTACAGATAGAACTCCCTCCACGTAAATAATATAGAAGACGAAGTGACACCGGTAGCGACGCGCCGCGGTAGCGTCGACGGCTAGATGTTCCAATTACGGGCCCCTCCGTCACCGTATGACATCATCACCTTACGGGGGAAGCTATTTTGTCGGGGAAATCGCATTGCGGCTCCTCGACCCCCGCGCCGCGCCGGCCGGTACCGGCTTTGTGAAAAATTGCCTCCGACACACGCAATAGCGAGCTACACACGCCCGTTTGCCGCTCGTTCGCGTCACCAGCCGCTACTTTGTAGAGTTGCCAGTGATTAAACTCGCGGCGATGTCTCCGGGTTCCTGCCTAGAATCAGTCAGCATGCGAACTGAAAGACTGCCACTAGCAGTTTAAATAGTTAAGCTCACTCTGTATGTTAAGTTTCATATCGTAACCGCAAAATACAGACAGACTTTCAACCCATATACATCACTTCACGTTTCTCCATATCTAAATCAGCGAGAGAATGAGCTCATTTCGCACCGCGTATAAGAACGTGCAATGACATGTATTGACACTGCGCTGCCGGGGATTTAAACTTTCCTCTCCCAGATTCACCAAATCTTTTCGTCAGAAACCGGTTACGGATTAAGCAAAAAGCATCATGGAGGACGACGCGTGCGCCGCGTAGCGCGGTGGCGGTGGCGCAAACCCATTAACAGGTGATTGCCCCTGCTGCCGCCGCCACCGCAGCGCCGGAGCGCCGGCGACCGCCTCACACACACACACACCACACTCGCCACTTTCGGTGGGAGCAGCACCGTTACCCGCCGAGTTAGCGAGGAGCGAGCCGGCTGGACGCATAATAAACCGCCGCCGACTTGAGTTATTTTTAGCACCGCCGTATATTCTGTAATTGCGGGAACAAATTGTGCGCTGTCGATCGATGTGCCGGCAGCGCGATGTGGAACGCGCTCCCTCCCGCCGACTGACTGGTGGCGCGGCGCACGTCGTCCGTCGCGCACAAGTAGTGATCGCGATTTGCGTTGCGATAGTATAATACAGCTACATAGAGATTTTTGGATAAAATTTATGGCTCACTCGAGCGCCCTGCCCGGTTGCCTCCGTCGGTGCGCACGAGTATTACGGCGTTTTTATTGTGCGAGCGCCCGTAAACAATCTTCTCCGGTCACGACAAATGACAAATCAAAATCTTATCTATGCCGATATAAACATTTTACGACGCCATGAAATAGACATTATTCGTACGAGACGCGGCGCAGTAAATAACAAGTTGATATTGAATTCCGACGACAGTTTCCGTGCTGTTAGGCCCGCTCCGCCTGCACATAAAAACAAAACTAAATGTAATAAGAGATGGTATCGGATCGGATCGGCCTACCCTCCTCCGGGTATCGAGTCGCGGTGCCTCTGCCCGCCCGCCCAGCCTACTTCATATTCCTTTCGTATAGGCGGCGCGGGCGGAGCGGCGGCCGCCCAAAAGAAACGGGTGATTGTGTGTCTCGTATTGAGAACGGATGGTTCCACGACGACGACGACTCGCGTTCTAAAACAAATAACCGGTCAATAGAGAGCCTGCCTCGCACGACCAGAGCGGATCTTCCCCGATACACCGTTATCTTGATACGTGAATGCGCGTCGCCGCCATCGTCGTCGGTGGCGAACATACAGAAATACGACCGAAATTCATTAAATAGGGTTGCAGTTTTGCTCGGACTCTAAAAAAGTACAGAAAGTTAAGTTAGTCATACTCGCAATACCAATAGGTGCCCGAATTATTTGAACTTTTAAGGCAAATTAGACATAGTACATACGTCGTAGAGATATTATTTTAACTCGTACCAAATTAGTCAGCCCCGTCGAATAAAGCATTAAAAACTGACTGACGTCTGACTCTGTCTCTATTATCTACGTAATTGCTCCATGAAAGTTGTAGTGCGCTTCCACTAATTGGAGTTTAATTTCTGAAAGTTGGGTGGATGTATAGTATGATGGGAAGAGGTGGATAGAGAGAGGCAGCTAGCTATCCGTGCGGTCGAAGCCGGTGCGGCGGCCTTGACATTGACGCGCGGGCGGAGCGGCGGCGGCGGACGCGGGGCGCGCCGACCTCGCTCGTCACGCACCGCCGACAACAATACGCGTCTGTCTCCGCTCCGCGTCCGCGTCTCCCGGCCGGCCCTGCTCGCACCCACAGCACAGCAACAACACTCAGAGCATCGCAACACGTCTGTCGGAATCCAATATCGCGCTCCGAACATTCACACCGCTCAACTTGTTCGGTTACACCTACAATACCGCAGGTGCTCCGCCTCCGCCTCCCGATATTGGCTCGGCAGCATGCAGCTCCTGAATAAAATACCAATACCAAATAGCAGGTTCAAAGTAACAAAACCGCCGGCGTTATTACGAGCTGCCGATATTACACGGCTCGGATACACTTGCACTGCACTCACCGCGCTCGGCTGCAGCTCACCTGCCTCTCCCTCACTCACGCCCCTCTCAGCCCCTCAAGGACGCCGCCGCCGTCGGAGGCTCGCGAGACGTTGCTTGGTCGTGCAATGCAGGCAAATATTTATTATCTGATTCCTCTGCTGCCTCACTCTTCACTGTTAGTAGCAATTTATTGAGGATATACAACTTTCAGCAGTCAGCAGTCTTTCAACTTGCTTATTCTCACTTGTAAACAAAGCGTTATTGTACATTAATCAGTTCACTTATATGAATAATGAAATGATAAATAAAGTAAATGGATATACACTTTTGTTCTGCTTAGCGCTTAGTGACGGAGCCAATTCTTCCAGTCAAGCTTTATAATTTATACACTACAACACATTCGTATTGTTAGTGTTTCCTTCACCGGGGTGGTGTATTGTAATCTTGCACGCAAAATTTGACCGAGATTTTAAAATCCGGAAAAACAGTGCGAATACAAGGTAGCGAACTCACGACCTGTCGAGTTAGAGGCGTGCACTCACCAATCAGGCTACTCCGCAACCCGCAACTACGTAAATGACCACTGCACCTGCCTGCATACAATGACGATTTATAATTTTTTCATGATGTCTATCATTTACACGACTGCTGTCCGAAAAGAAAAATGTTCAAATGCTATAACCAAAAATAAATATGTCCAATTATAAAAATGACAAATAATAAAAATTACCGATTATAAAAATTATCAATAATAAAAATGACCAATAATAAAATGACCAATTATAAAAATTACCAGTAATCAAAATTACCAATAATAAATATGACCAATTATAAAAATTACCAGTTATAAATATTACCAATAATAATAATGACCAATCATAAAAATTAGGAAAATGACGAATGATAAAGTTGGTCATTGGAACTGTCGAAATGGTTTTAAATCAAATAAAACATTTGGTGCCTACTCTTATTGTAATATAATATATTATAACAATAAAAATTATAAAAAATATATATTATAATATAATGTATTTCAAATATATAAAAAATTTAAAACTTTCTTTACGACATAAAAGAACAGAACAAAACATTAATTTTTAAGTTCTAAAAAATTATCTTTACTAGGTAAAAAAAAACTGAGGAAAACTTAGATCTTGTTGCTTTGACAATAACGTTTATGATGGCTTGTTGTTATTATAATTATGACCACTCTGAACGTTCTGATGTTTTTGATGCCGAGTGCAATAAATACAGCGGAATATTTCAGAAGTTGAGAATTTTTAAGATTGGATGTAATACAGTTGGTCATGTTCCTAGTTGGACTTTTCTACAATTGGACATTTTTATGGTCGGGTATATATAGTTGGTCATGTTTATGTTTAGATTTTTCTAAAACTGGACATTTTTATGGTTGGATGAATATAAAATTGGTCATGTTTCTGGTTGGACTTTTCTACAGTTGGACATTTTTATGGTGGGATATTTTTCTTATTGGACATTTTTTAACTATTGGAAATTATTCTTTTTGGACATAACTCGTGCGAAGGGTACGTTAAATACCCACTTAAGTGCTCAAAATACTCTTACTACATACATACCTACCTAAACTTAAACAGTGTGCTATGAAACTAACTACATACCGCTAAGTTAGATGGTGCTCGATCCGGTTATTTTCAGCGAGACAGAGTCTCGGCTCGTCACAAGCTGGGGCTACAAACAAAATTAAAAGTTGAGAGTGTTCGTCGACGCGACTCGAGCGGACGCTGCAGCGAGCGGAATCTCCGGGGGCGGGGAGCACGGCTCTCAGAGTGGCTTTATGAAGAGATTCCTCCGCTGCAATACGCGTAGTTATTTCTTTGACATCACTACACATCTCGCGTGCTTCCACAAATTGTTTTATAATAACGTTGTCGCTCGCGGCGTTTTTGTCGGAGTTATGAATATGCACGGCTGCCATTTTCTGTCCGACGCATCCACACAACGCGTATGTGTATTGTGATCTGTGCGCACTGCGGAATATAGTCTTTTTGCGGGACTGCGACCTCCGCAATGGCTCCGCAAAATGGCTTTGTCCGAAGTTGGACGACTGAGGGGAATAACAACCGGCCGCCCCAAGGGCCACGTGCAGTGGGAAGGAAGCCCTTTTCGTTTTGCGACTGACACAGCACCGTGACTATCGCCAGGGGCAATTCTCCGAATCACCTAGGTATTTAGTTTCTGAAACTTTGCAGACAATGTGCAATTGCATTTCTGGGTAGTATGATATCTAGAGGTATTCTTTTGAATTGCGACATTCCAAACGTTTCTCTTTCAACTGGCACAGGTTCATTCGTAACTCGTTTGAAGTCAAGCCTAGTCCGGTCGGCTGCAGAATGAATAGGGACGTATGTAACCGGCGTTTGGAGGAGTAATTCACACGGTCGGGAACTGAGAAGTAAATCACGTCGTCCGGTTACGAATGGCGCACTTTGACGTCGGCGTAGTCGGCGCCGCGGGAGCCGCAGGACGAGGGAACCGGGTCCCGCGCGGCCGTACGTCTTGCTCCGCCGCCGCTAACTTCACACACTGCATCCGATGCACGGAGTTAACGAGTTCACGTATCCCTTGTCTCGATTCGCCTCGAGATCTCTGGCTCTCGCTCAAAGCGTAAGGATCTCTACTTGCTGGCCGTTATCGTAATTCCGTCTGTCTGTATCAATTGAAAAAATGGAGCTTTTTTTTAAATAAATCACTGTCGAGAACAACTAGGCAAACGTCATCGTATCGGTGATGTCTTGGCGGCGAGGTGATGAGTTCACTCTATAAGCCTTATCGCGTTAACCGGGCTGTCAATGTTCGGTTTGTCGTTATTTCATCCGTGGTCATCCTTTCATTAATAAATTATTTTGACGTTAATTGATTCACGTAAATCATTCATCTATTTGAATATGTCTTAAACGTTAATTGTCATGTGATTTGTCACCATCATAAAATATCGCCTGCTGTCTGTACAATATCACTTCGGATTTTACTCAATACTGTCTTCAATTTCTCTGTTCTGCTCTATTCTACGATGTCTCTGTTCAATATCATTTTTTAACCCCGACTGCAATGAGGGGGTATATGCGTTTGGGTTGAGAGATTTTGTGTGTGTGTGTATATGTGTGTTTGTCTGTTGGGATCATCAGAAGTGTATGTGGTTTTCCATACAAGGAAGATAATTTTATAGGCAGTGTTTAAGAAAATAGGTTATCCATCACGCTACGATTTAAATTTATTGAGCATTAACCGTCGGATTTTTGGAACACCGAGTGTTCCACGACACCTCTGTTTTTTTTATCTAAATTTCAAATTGTTGTTACGGGCGGTCCTATAAGTACTTAGCCTACAAAAGAAAAACGAAAATTTTGGAAAAAGTGTCGATTTATTCTCAAAATAGTCTCCTTTTAGCTCGATACACACTTGACCCAGCGATACTCCAACGTCTTTAACCCGTCTGAAAAATATGCTTTCTGGAGGTCTGCAAAGTACACCTCTGTGGTGGCGATAACTGCCTCATTCTACTCAAATTTCTGCCCAGCGAGTGACTTTTTCAAGTTTAGAAACAAATAGAAGTCGCACGGGGCCATATCTTGATAAAACGGTGGACGGGGCAGCAGTTCGTAGCCTAATTCGACCTATTTAGCCGTGGCGATAGCGGAGGTATGACCTGTGCGTTGTCATGGTTGAAGAACACTTTTTTCTTCGCCGAGTGGGGCCTTTTTTTCTGCAATTCGGCGTCGAATCGGCCCAATAATTCGGCATGGTATCGAGCCCTGTGATCGTTTTGTCCTTCTCCAGGTAGTCGATGTGGATCACACCTTGTGAATCCCAGAAAAAAGAGGCCATCACCTTTCCGGCCGATATGGCAGTCTTCGACTTCTACGGAGCACGTTCGCCGCTGTTTCGACTGTTCCCAGGCCTCCGGTGTGTACCAGTGGATCCATGTTTCGTCGACGGTCACGAAATGACGCAGAAACTCCTTCGGATTGCGCTTAAACAGCGTCAAAAACTGCTCTGAAGTGATCTCACGGTTGCGCTCGTTGTACGGAGTGAGCAAACGCGACACCCATCGCGCCGACAGCTTTCTCATCCCCAATATTTCATGCAGGAAGACCCATGCGGTCTTTTGAGATGCCTAAAGGTATTAACAGATGAGGGTATTAACAGTAGCCTATGTTTCAATGTCATATAATAAACACTGTTAATGTATTCTTAGCATTTGGAGTCAGAGCCAGCTTTCGATGACAACATTTGCCTGTACTGCAGATGCATTATGAATTTAGACATTCGCAAGACCGGTTAATGAAAATTTAGCATTATTGTGGCTGACTTATACGTGTTAAATAAAGGAATGCATGTATTAAATTAATGAAAAATACCATTTATAGAAACTCATTAACTTTTTGTTTAAAATGCTTCAGGAGTATTCCGCAATTCTCTTTTCCCTTTTAGGACCAGGAGCCTTTGGCTAAATTCGTAAATGGTCATCGAATGGCACCCGAGCTCGGTTCACGTGCTCGGGACGCGGGCGTAAGCGGGGACTCACTCACCGGACCGCCATTACGCTAAGCAGCTTAGTACACTAAGGGAGGATGGAAGCCGTACGTAGCTCCTCTCGAACCCGCCCCGCCCCACCCCTACCTCTGCAAGATGCACTTAGAGCCCACATAAAGTATGAAGCGAGCTCTGTGCTTACGGTACCCTACTTTCGTCACGGCACACCCAACTCGCGCCGGAAACTTAAGTTCGCTGGCGTTTTCCAATTTGGCTTAATTTTAGAGAGAATAATCCGGTGCCCGTTTCATGTTTTTTTTTACCCAACTGCGAAGTAAAGGAGTGTTATTTATACTCGTAGCCAGTGCTGCCACTTTGGTGCGCTTCGCATCAGATCTTTTTGGCTCTCGGCGCGATTCAGCGCGTTTTAGCGCCTATCTCACATAGGGAACCTCCTCACGAATATGAGGTCCTATTAGTTGGATTCCGTTGTATAGTCCTTTCACGTAAAGATGAGCCACATAATTTCCATATAAATATGTTTGTTTTTAACAGACATTCGTCTTAAGATGAACGCATTATAAAACATTATTAAAAGCGGGGATTTCCCCAATACAATTGATTTTATTGATTTTACTTTGATTTATTATATTGAGATACATTTTTTTAAATAGTATCATTACTGAAAAATAAAAAAATAAACTGCTTTCTAAATGACTAACCCATTTTTTTATTAAAATAAAATGACATATAAAAATACTATTATAATATGTTTTAGCGATTAATCTAACCCGAAAATACTGTTCTGCTTTTAGCGCATCTAGTACGCTTTGGTAACCCAAAAAGCGCTTTTTCCAGATTTAGAGGTGGCAGCACTGCTCGTAGCATAGAGTCTCATGATTCATGATCATTCTAGCATTTCGAAGTAAATGTATGGTTGCGCGTGGAATTTTCATACTACATTGTCATTTCACTATTCGTTTCATGTGGAAATGTTTACAGTATTTTTATCGCCGGTATTCGGTATGCGAGCAAATTATAACTACCACGATAACGAACAGGCTTCTGCCTCCGCTGGAAAAAAAATAAGCGTGGCTGGTTGTAAAGAGAATCGGTTTAACCGTCGCAATTTACAAATTCAAGAACGTGTAATTAAATGTCACGAGGTGGTTGAATGCTGTACTGCGGCTGTCTGCGGTATGCTGTCATTTTGAGTTTATTTAAATATTCATACATCACCGTAGGTATAGCATGTGGCTATAATTTCCTGACCCCTAGTGTAATGTGTGACGACGATAAATTGTAATCAACAAAGCAGATCGTCGAGATAGTGATTACATTTGATATTGTTATGTAAACTAGTTTTCTTCGTGGCCGGCAATGTAATAAAAATGCACATTGTGCGTGTTAGTGAGTCGTTACGGTGGTGTGTGTGTGTGTGTGTGTGTGTGTAGCATGGCGGTGCGGGTAGTTTCTCACGTTCCCGGTTCTCGGTTCAATGTTGCACCTAATGATTGTGAGAGTGCGAAGAGTTGCGTGCGCTCGGCCATTCTGTCGACGTGCATATTCATTCGGCGCGCCGTTTACATCGTAAATGTTAATTTATTGCGCTCATTATATTAAATTGTGGTTATATTATTACGTACCGTAAATGCGAAGTACGCAGTTTTCACTATTATCTTATGCATAAAGATCGTATTTTATTCATGGGTGAATTTATTTCAAACCGACTGACCAACTGATGGAATTCTTGATAGCGATTATTTACAATAGTTTTCAACGATATTGTGTTATGCACGAGTATCATCTGAAATTGTGTCTTCTGCTGTACTCGCTTCCTTTTATATTTCTTCAAAATATTTTGTGGCGGGATCATTGTGTGAGGGTGTGTGTGGTCGCGCACCAAAGTTAAAGGCAGTAAACCGAACTTACCGAACTAAACCGAATTTAGCGTTTTGAGAGTTAGAAACAATTTTTATCTGCAAATTTAGTGTCTCATAGTAAACTAAATTATACTGGAATTGAAGGCAAGATTGTCGTGTATACTAACTACACTATAAATATCATTACTGTATAAAATTAATTTTTTGTGCAATGCCAACTCATATCAGAGCCTTTTCAGAAGTTCCAGCGCAGAGTTTACTTGCGCCAGATAAGTAGAGCTTATGAAATCATAAAATAAGAAAGTACCCAGTAGTAAGAAACAAGCAAGTCCTCTAATTTTATTTCTACTGAACGAATTTTTAATATTTGTTATAGTTTTCTATATCTATTTGGCGCAAAGAGTCAAATATTTATACAAGATTATGTGCCCCAAAAACTAATTAAAAGTGATTAAAACCTAAAATTATAGTTTAGTTTAAAAACATTTATTTTCCTTTATAACGGGTGGCGCAAAAGTACTGGTATCGTCCGATATTATTTGGCTGTAATTCCTTTTATGTATGAAAAACTTTGGTTCTGCTTTTGGATTATGTTGTATGGTGTTTTAAATTTTATTTTATTAAGTCGGGAAAATGAAATCAGTCAAATGACCGCCGCCACAAGTATTGATGACCATGCGGGCATTTTCCATCATTTTTGCAGAACTTCCGGCGATTTGTTTCTCGCATCCTTGACGGACATTCTCTTTGAGGGCTTCAAGAGTCTGAGGCTTGTTGACAGTGACTCGCGACTTCAAAAACCTCACAAAAAGAAGTCTGAAACGGTTAAATCTGGCCATCTTGCTGGCCACTGCAAATCGCCAAAACGAGACATGAAACATTGACACGGTTATTCCACGTTCTTGGGGGGTGAAACGGCCCATGTTTATTTTGGTGTATTTTACATTCATTTACTACACAATTTTC
>WYDE02190333.1:0-10767 GCA_009867175.2 Adela reaumurella | reverse complement strand
GGTCACCCATCCAAGTACTGACCGCACCCAGCGTTGCTTAACAATCAATAGCGACAGTTGACTGTCTGCACCACTGTGCTATCAAGGCTGACAAATGTATGTATGCATCTAGAATGTATGTTTATACAAACGTAAGTATGTACTCGTATGTTTCTAAGTATGTACTTTAGTAAGGAATACAATTTTGAAAATTTCCGGCTTTTCTCGCGGCGACTTTATCGGATTGTTCCTGAAAAAGGGACAATCCGTTCCTGTTCGATGAGAAGAGATGTGCGAAGCGAACCTGCGGAAGGTATCGTTAGCTCATACTGCCTCTCTGCTGATTTATGGAACGCAGCTAACACAGATGGCGCTTCGCCGCCTGCCCGCACACACGACTATTTTTATTTTTATTTTTTTTATTGATAGCGCGACATATGGCGCCGAGCCACCCAGAAGGAGACTAACGACGCCCATTGACATTCGGTTTTAGCGGGGTTTGCGAATGCCATGCCGGCCTGATAGGTGCCTATTAACGCCCCTCTTGAAGGACTCGAGGACTATAATCTGCATTCTAGAAGGCAGCTATAGCTGACAGTACGTTTGCTCAGCTCGTGGCGAGCAGACGTCTCCGTGACCATGAACATGACGCTCTGTTCGAAACGTCGAAACAATCCGATAAAGTCGTCGCGTGAAGAGCCTAAAATTTTCTAAATGTTGTTTAAAGATCGCGGTAATTTGAAAAATATTGTATTTGTATGACATGTTTATTTCTTAGCGATTTTTTACACAACCACTGCACCAATATTTTTTTTTCAATGTGTGATTGATGAAAGATGATGATGAGGCATAACCTGAAAATCTTTTCAATTAATTCGATAAGACATTAATGGCAAGAACTTAATCAAAATCATTTTAGTATTGCGATGTATATAGAAAATATAAAAAAAAATAAATGCATTATTCCCATATTAAAAATAACTTTGACTTTTGCGCCTCCGTCGTAGAGACTTTTGGAGTACGGAGCCCAAACGCTAAAACTTTTGGCAAACAACTCCGTAAACTTCTCATTTAGGCGTCTGGGGACCTGCGTGCGGCCAGTTTCTTCAGGCAAAACATCATCCAGGCCATACAGAGAGGGAACGCAACTTCCATGATGGGGACTTTACCATCGGCCCACCTTACGGTAGGATATTTTATTTTATAGGTAGATTTAATTTAATATTACTTAGTTTACTGTGTTATTGTTTCATGTGTGTACTTTCTTGAATTGAAATAAACGACTTAAAAACAATTAAAAATATAGTGGCAAAAAATAAATATAGACTTTTATGCTTATCAGAAGGAAGCAATTATTGCCGGGGGCAATATCTTCCAGTCAACCTTTATACACTGCAACACATTCGTATTGTTAGTGTATAGTTTTCCTCACGGTGCTATCCTCCACTGGGTGCATTGTAATTTTGCACACAAATTTTAGCCGAGATTTTAAAACCCGGAAAAATTGTGCGCATATCACATATCGAACCCATGACCTCTCGTATAAGAGGCGTGTGCTCACCAACTAGGCTACAGTCTACACCGCAACCCAACATGAGGATAGAGAATAGGCTGGTAAAAAGGGTAAATTTAGGGTCTCTTTCTCTACGTGTTCTTTGTTCTTGTAATCACCTAATGGACATAAATTCAAAAAGTAGCAAAGTGGAAACTAGAGTTCTGTGATAAACTTTAACTCGGCAAAAGAGATAAAACATACTAACATTAGCGAAGTACTGAATGGAAAGCCTTAACTCTAGCTCTTTCAGCGTTTGCATATTTTATTTTTAGATTTCCTAGCTCCTAGTTGGAAAAGAAACCTAATAGTTTAGTAGGCAGGAAAAAAAACCCTATTATTTTGTTATGAAAATGATTACGCTGGTCGTGTTCCTAATTTTTACGGCATCAAGATGATTAGAGATGTTAGTCCGGCAACTAGGATATTTTACAGGATTAAATTTTTCTCTCTATATTCCTTTAAGTATAGAACCGCTAAACTCTGGAACCACGCACCTAAGTAGTTGATATTGTACACCGGGTGGCAAAGCTGAAGTGGCAGTGGGCTGGACACGTGAGCCGTAGGGATGACGGCCATTGGAGCACGCGCGTCCTACACTGGCGACCATGGCCATGGACGGGTAGGCGAAGTGTGAGAAGACCACCCGCCAGGTGGGACGACGACATCAGGTACGTAGCGGGCAAACAATGGATTCGTGTTGCCGAATGCCCGAAGGATTGGAAACGAATTGGAGAGACGTATGTCCAGCAGTGGACGGTTAAACGCTGATAATGATGATGATGAACCTCTGGACCGCTCTCCCTGCCCTCTTTTTCAACATGTTTTGAAACCGCCACGTAAGATCAGGGAACACCTAATATTAATAGAATGCTCGCTAGGCTATAGGTAATGCAGAGATGTAGTACGGATATTCGAACATGTCATTTACTCGAAATGACACTGACAGTTTACAGAGCAGTAGGACTGACTGACATACATCATCTCATATTACACTTAAATCACCTACCGAGAATTCGAATTGAAAGAATAAATTTATTAAATACATTTGTGTCATTAATTATTTAAAGTTTTATTTACGCGCCTTCTATACTTTGTAAAATTTAGGATCATAATTTTGACAGCTCACAGTAGGGATGGGGTAGTGTATAATCGTTAATGAATCTATTCGATTTACGATTATTATTCTCATAGAACTTGAAATTGATAGTTACATCACTACGATAAGTGGGCGGGTACTCATCAATGAAGTACGACATTATCTATAGCACAATGTACGGGAAAATAATACGGCACTTCATAGGCGTGATCTGTCAATATGATATCCTAAATTTGATAAGGTATAGACACGTCTTCTGTCATTAATTACGAAGACATTATTATGACGATGCAATTATGAAGGCGTGTAAAAAATTAACAAGGACATAAGATTTTCTGGTTCTAAATAAATGATATCACACAGATTATGGATAATCACAAATTACTCTAATTCCTTATTGTAATAGACATTAAGTTGTAATTTACTGTAATTAACTTACGTTTACATCAATATTAAGTAAATACAAAAACAAATAGTATATTGTGTAAAACAAATCGTCGGAAACATATATTTATCTTAGATTTATGAGTAGAATATATAAAAATATTCACAGAAATGCTTTATAGTTACATACACAAATGCGAGTCAGTAATGATTTATCAATATATAGCAGAATTACTTTTTTTCTTTTCCATCTATTATTTAAATTAATAAATATAAATGTTCAACTAATTATAATGTTTAGAATTGTGTTTTGTAAACGCATATTTTGTGAGCGCTATTCAAGGCAGTGTCGTATTGTCATTGACTGTTTAACAAATGAATGTACTCTCTTCTTCTTTCTTTGGCAGCCATTTTATTCGCCCCACTGATGGATACAGGCCTCTCTCATTTACATGATATTAGAGGATTTTAGTCATACACTTCCACGGTGACAAACCGGTTTGGAAGTGGGTTTCCTCACGATGTTTTTCTTCACCGGAGTGTCAGCGGACATTTAGCACAAATTCTAAAGTTATAAATATTTTGCTCCCAGTGGGGATCAAACCCGCAACTCCCGCTTGAGAGACGCGCTCTTGCCCGCTCGGCCAATCTAACGATGAATGTACTATGTACCAAAAATGTATGATAAAATGCAGAGATCTCGACTTAATCTAAGCATACCGTAATGTGGTTCTTCTTTAGTATAATTTTGTTCTACTGCAGAGAACAGACCTCTCTCGTTGTTAAATTAGATGTTTGCTAAGCCTAAATAAAATATTCGCACATAGCTTCTATCGGCTTGACTTTGGATTATCCTAATATTGGACCAACCCTCAACGAAGCCACATGAGTTCGCCGAGTATCTTCTGAAGCTGATTCCGGGAATGAGCGAGCAGAACTATGCCATCGGCGAAAGGAAGACTCCCGATAAACTCTCCATTGATACTGATACCCATCTTCTCCCACTCAAGCATCTTGAAAATGTGTTCTAATGAATTGGTAAAGAGCACGAGTAATATCAAAACCCCTTGCCTCACTCCCATTCCAAACGGGATGGGGTGGGTGTTATCATGTAGCCTCATAGGCATCATCGCCGATCGATACAAGTATTGCACCTGGACGTATCTATCGGTCGACACTGCATCTGAAGAGGGAGTTTTCGACAGCCCATTCAACACAGTCAAATGACTTACCGTGATCGACAAGGGCAAGGAGTATCAACTTGCTGTACTCATCGCATTTCTGAATTACCTGTCTTACAAACTGAACAGGATCTAGAGATGTTCGGACAATATCCGGAAGACAATGGACACAACTTGGATGAAATTATCTGAAAACTGTTTCGGTTGGAGCAAACTTCAAGGCGTACGTACGTTCAGCAGTGGACAAGAATATGCTAAGAAGAAGACAGTTCCATGAACTGATTAGATAAAATATTTATCTTATTCTAAAAATATAAGCTTTTATTCCCTTTACATAGACGCAAAATGTACGTAAGTATTATAATAATCTAATAAAAAACAAAAATACAAAAATAAATAAACTGCATCTCGTATTTGTTATCATTACAATTGAAGTGAGGCCAAAGGCCGAGCTATAATTAAAAAATAACAGATAATATTCCCGCTGGATTCGTCCAACGATATTCCTACTTTGCAGTTTGACAGATACAGGTACACTTAATAAAATACATCCCATAAAAGCTGCAACACCAATAACGCGCTTAAATGCAGTGAATAAAAAATGCGCCCATTAAAAGCGGCTGGTTGTGACATTGGGTGCGAGGGAGCTAGCACTAGAGCGGCGCCAGCGGCGTGCGCGTGCGAGTGAGAGGGCACTTCACTGAGGCGCACACATGGACTCATCACTCTTCAGCATGCAGTAGAAGCTGTTGACGCAGATGATACAGTAACCCAACACAACTGCAAACAAACAAAAACTTATATTATTGAAGGAAAGAAAATCTGAAATACTCATCTGAAAATTAACTCTTCTGAAACTGTCAGGGTTGTTTCCACCAAAACGACAGAATATAATATAATTAAATAGCAAGTGGGAACGTTACGATTTCTGATGCATAACATTGACACGTCTTATAATTATTACTCGAGCATATTTAATTTCAACAAGACAGGTGGGTAGATCTCGACGAGACGTTTACTTTGAGTACGAACACGATGTATCTAGGACAAGTGGTTTCTGAGTTGTCACCAAATCAAATTTCATCATGATAGGTTTTACTTTAATGCCATACGGCGCGGCCATCACACAAATTAATTTTAGACATGCCTGTTCGCCATCTACCGGATGCCCATTTCGCCGCGTCCCTAGGTGTTGCACTTAACTCAAGGAAGGGTGAAATTGCTGATAACGCCGACGTCTTACGACACTTAAATTAATGAAGGGTAAGTACGTCATGCTCGGGCTTACCATCTACAGGACGCCGTTTTACGGCATGACTTCTTGTGCCTTGCTTGCAAATACAGATTGAATATTGTGGAGTTTCATTTTAGGATGTAATTGCGAATAATTGAATTAGCATTAAATGAATTAAATGAAGCATTAAAATGAATTCACTTTATGTATGGGAACACTCTCTACCGGATGCCATTTACACCGTGTCTCTAGTTTGTTTGGCCCCTGCGCAATTGCTGTCCCCCATTCTTTATCAGGGTCACTAGGAAACTAATTGAGTGCAAAGTTTTATTGAGATCGGACGGCAAAAGTCACTGCACAGACACAATGCCGGCTAAAACAACACACATCATGGCTGACATAAATACACGTCTCGGTAATTATTACTTCGTAATATTAAGGCTCCGTACAAGGTAAGGAAATTAATCAGCGATTCATCATTCCGCAAGCATCTCTTGAAGTGCCGCTTTCGCGGGTGGGAGTAGGATGCAATGCAGCGATGTGAGCGAAACTCAGTTTTTATTTAATTATTTCAAAACTACTAATTGAATGAAAAAAGTAAAAAGTCATTGATTTAGATGTACACGGTGTTAAGTAAATAGGTACTAATACCGGAAAGGGGTTGATTCTGTACATGAAATTGAACAACTTTTGCTCTACACTTATGCAATTGAAGAAAAAAAAAATGCTTATCTCCATTCATACCTACCCGACTCCCGTAATGTATGAATAATAAAAAAAAAATTACTTTCAAAAAAATTGTTTTTAATGAAAAATTGTTCAGTATCAGATACAGAATCACCTAAATAGGTCCGTTCAAAATTGCCTAACCTATAGCTTAGCCGATTTTGAACTGACCTACATATATAACACCGTGATACGCAAACTATAAAAATATATTAACAAAATTCAGAGGCATATTCATAATTTGTTTTCTATTGAACGAATTTAATCTAATCGTGTTTTCAAAAAGATACCGATCTGCATTGATAAATGAAATTTAACATATTTTGTATATGTCAAGTGAGTAATATTGGCGGAAAATCTCTTAGAAGGCCTCTTAAGTAAGATATGTCTAAAAGCAACAAGAAGAATGCTTCCTAAGCCAGGTATAATCCAACAGTGATAAAATAAAAATCTCTGAAATTTTCAACACCGAATTCTCCGATGTTTTTTGGTTACACGCAAAACTGACTATAAAAAGTAATTAACACAATGTTAAGTAAATTGGTACAAATACCCGAAAGGGGGTGATTCTGTACATGACAATGAAAAACTTTTGTTGTACGACTTTTGCAACTGAGCAAAAAAAAATTTGTGGAAAGTGAATGGAAAATTTAAAACACCGTGTACATCACATAATCACAAGTTTAAAATTTAAAACTGTTATCAAACCACATAACATTAAAAAATGCATAACCATATCAAAATAAAATACTTACGGAATAAAGAGGTTGCCTTGAGGAATGTCAAGAAGGCATCGGTGCCAGTTTCACTGGGCCCGTACACAATGGTCACAACGATGATGAACACGATGGCCGCCACATACAGTAAAGACATCAGCAGCACCCACGCGCGCAGCAGTATCGTCTGCCGCTGCAAAATAAGTAGCATTTCCTTTGGTCAGTCGAAATCGCGGAGAAAGCTCTGTGATGTGTTCGCGCTTGATTTTATGAAAACGCACTGGTCAGAGTGGGAAAATGTCTTCGTGAGAGTATAGAAAAAAACAAAACTAGAAAACATGAACCGTATAAGCATAATAAACATTAATTCTGTATCATAAATATCATCACGTCTATGTATATGGATAAGTAGAGAGAGGTGTCGAGAACGGTACTAGTATCTCAGCGCCCTAGCCGTTGGAGACTGGTCAATATTGCCTGTCACCGGGCCTAAAATTCAGCACGAAGAAGAGCAAGAGCAGTCACTCGATAGTCCACACTTCAACTTACACTCTCCTCTGCGTCCTTCCTCCCTAGCTTCGCTATTGTAAGCTCGATCTAAATCTTCTAGTAGTATTAATTGTGTCACTATTAGCTATGATGGTAACCAAATTATGTAACGTGGGACCAACACCTAGTAGTTCCATACAAAGACATATTAATAAGCATAGACTTCACATCAAAGGGGCTCGATCGGCTCCCACTAACAATGGCCAATTCGGTCCATGTTGCGTTTCCAGCCAGTCAGTCGCAAAAGGGCAGTCGCGTGGAGCATAAGTCACGTGGGGCGCATGCGTCGCATGAGATTCAAACGACGCGCTAGCATCCCCTCTACTGCTCGGCTGTGCATGCCGCGGCACCCGCTGTCACCCCACTACCTTCCCTCATACCACAGTAGTTGGAACACATTTGTAGTGCGATGTCTAGATTTTATTACCTCAACGGTTCCATAATGCAAACTGGACAGTCCAGTAGCAGACACAAAGAAAACCACCAGAATAATCTTGCAGCTAAACTACTGCACATACAAAACTCCGTCTGCATCGAATCATGATTGTCGAATTTTTTGTTGCACAAAACAAATTAAATTTATTAAATTAAATTTATTTTTGTAATATTAAATTTATGTGTAAGTGAGCCTGGAGGGCTCTAGAAACTATTGGACCTGCGACCTGGTTGGTCAGGCCTGACGAGATTACACGTCACTCACACATTATCTTATAGAACATTTGATTGATTATTGAGATTTATCTAATCTGAAAAGTTACAGTAATACAGACTTCTTATTCTTACTCACTTTGTATGCGCCCACGAGGAGCACAACACCGAGTATGATGTGGACACAGCCCGACACAGCCACCACACACATCACCTTGTACAACTTGGAGTAGAGGCCGTCGGCGTCATCTATAGTGCCGATCTGACGGTTAGCGTCCGCGGCCAGGAAGCTTGTGTAGCACACTAGCACCATGGCACATATCTGAAAATGTAAAACGCCATATATTGATCGCTGAATGCAGGAAGGAGGTGTTGAACTCAGCACTCAATGGCTTCACCGAAACATATCCGGGCCCATTGGCAGTAGAAAAGGGTGTCCATCGAGTTCGGGACTGGCAGAATGACTGCTGAATGCAGGAAGTGAATAATAACGACTGAGTACGTAAAACTTTTTCGTGTTTCTTATCAATTCAGTGTTTGCTGGACAAATCACTGACAAGGCACCGTAATCTGCCTGGAATGTCATTTACGACCTTTCAAATTAAATACTTTAAAGGATAGGACAAAACCTTCCTCAATTTTGGGAGAAGTAAAGGACTGGCAATTGTTGATGGATACACATTGAAGCACTACCAAATGAGTGCTTTTTGAACTTACAGCTCCAAGGGAAACTAACATTCCGAAGGAA
Source organism: Adela reaumurella (assembly GCA_009867175.2). Lineage (NCBI taxonomy): Eukaryota > Metazoa > Arthropoda > Insecta > Lepidoptera > Adelidae > Adela > Adela reaumurella. Next base: position 1,951 of record WYDE02190333.1, on the reverse strand, counting down.
CACAACTTTAAAGTTAGCAAGTACTGCAACTTGTTAGACCGGATAGTGGGAAATTGTTTCAAGAATGATCTCTTCGCTATGGAAGTCGGAGTAAGGGGACTACTAGTGAAGTCACTCTATAGTCTTTTCAAGAATCTAGGCCAGCTAAGATCGACGTTAAGCTCATACATGGAGATAGAGCCAATGGGCTGAAGTCATTGCAAGCTTAGCTGAACACCTCCTTCACTTTAAAGTGTCCAAGTTATTTGTCTTATGTTGATGATGATGTTGATACAGCGTTGGTTAAACACCTCTTAAACAGTATATCAACGGCCATTTCAGGACTGTTTGACTCATCTGTTTAGCTCGCCAGCCTACGAGTAGAGCATGGTCATGGTACGAGTATGTTCGCCTGGAACGGCCACGTTAAAACTTTCCTTCCACGTTCGCTTCACATATTGTTTGTTCATCCTATCACAATCCATTCTTTCCATATGTCCAAAATATCCAAGCATACCTTTCTCTATTGTTGTCGCTATGCCGTCTTTCAATCCATATTATTATAGGTACATAATACAGATTGTACCAAAAGTCTCTTAACATTTTAAATTTCTATAAAAGTACCTAAAATAGGGTTTTATTTTTTTAATATTACATCATGTAAGTGTATTCCAGAAATTTTCCATTACCGCCTGAAAAGTGTTTGTTGAAATGTTTTGGATTTTATTGCAAATATTTTCATTCAATTCTTGAATAGACTGTGGGTTGTTTATGTAAACTTAGATTTTAAGGTATCCCCAAAGGAAAAATCCATTGGGGACAAATGTGGGCTGCGAGGTGGCCAGTTAATAGGTATCGCCTCTTTTGGATATCACTTTATTGCCAAAAATTTCACAAACTGCAGCTAAAGAGGCGTTGGAGGTGTGACATGTTGCCCCATCTTGTTGAAACCAGCTTCTTTGGTTGAAGCCTGAGAAGTTCTGTAAACCCGGTACACAAAAATTCTGTATCAACGCAATTTATCACTCTGTATTTACAGTTAGGGGTTGGCATCTCTGATCTTCATAAAAATAGGGCCCGATGCAGCCCATACAGTGACTTTTGGTGAGTGTTATGGTGTTTCATGCTTCAATTTCGGATTAGTGTCACTCCGATATCTGCAAGTTTGTCGATTGACGTGGCCATTTAAATGAAAATGTGCTTCATAGGAGAAAAACATGTTATTGAAGCTCAGAAACCTCTCCAGCAATTTTTCCGCAAGTTGCAGCCTGTGAACATAGTCAATAGGCTTCAACGCCTATACCTTTTGAATTTTATAAGGATGTAGATCTAGGTCCTTGTGTAGAATGTGATTTGAGAGATGTTCTAGGCACGTTTAAGACAATAGATCTCTATTGAGTTGACAATCCATGTTGCTCTCGAACAGACTCTCGTACACGCTCTATGTTCACGGGTTCTCTTGATGGCCTCGGTCGACCAGAACGTGGCTGATTTAATATTGAACCCATCGTCTGGAACTTCCGCACCAAATTCTATATTGTCTGAATAGATGGAGCTTGTTGTGCGCTCCGTATATTGTATTGTATAAAATTTTCGTCTAGCTTCAGCCGCAGAATCGGTTATTTCGATAGTACTCGCGCACGCAAAGCGCACGTTGCACTCCGCTAAACGACGCCATGTCACTAAATCCTTATTGGCCGCTCTCGCGTTTGGTAACCTTCCCACCCCGATAAACCCGCCTGCGACGAAGCAACGGTTTTTCCAAAAGGTTAAGAGAATATTGGTCCACCCTATATATCAATAGTAGGTTTCTAGCAATGGTGTCACCAGCACAGTTTTATCTCACTTTTAAATGAATATAGCGGTTATAGTTTCAAGATTTCAAGATTTTCAAGATTTATTTATCACACTCTTAAGTCTATTACACGTTATTATTATAATTTATTATTACAATTTATTGAATGATATGATA
>WYDE02190112.1:0-10767 GCA_009867175.2 Adela reaumurella | reverse complement strand
ACCTCGATGGACACCCTTTTCTACTGCCAATGGGCCCGTATATGTTCGGTGAAGCCATTGAGTGCTGAGTTCAACACCTTCTACATAAAAAAGACTTTGATGTTCAAGATAACAAAGAAAATAATAGTGAAGCAGACATGAACGAGATCCGAGAAAATAAAATCGTAGAAGATCTACCAACCTTTGAGCCACAACCTTCTACCTTGGGTACATCTGTTCATACTGACAACATGCCATTTGAAGGAGTTACTTGGCGAGGGAGCGATGATTCCAGTTCTACTGAAAGTGATTAAGAACACCGTTTATCTTAGTGATATTATGATTTTGAACCTATAATGTAATTATACGGCCGTACGGCGTGCCGTCCGTACGAAACATAGTTACGCGCGCTTCGAGCCACTTTCGCGGCCGCAATGTTCCAGCGGGTTAAATATGAAACTTTTTCCAGTTCTACTGAAAGTGATTAAGAATACCGTTTATCTTAGTGACAATGTGATTTTTAAAACAGGATAGTATGCTTCGATTGTGATGTGTAATTACAGGAAACGCTGTGTATTAAGTAAAATATGCCAAATATATAAGAAATCTTTAACAAAACAATGTTAAAGATAAAATCCGCATTCGCTCCCAAATTAGGATTGATTCGGGATTTTTAAAACAGGATAGTATGCTTCGATTGTGATGTGTAATTACAGGAAACGCTGTGTATTAAATAAAATATGCCAAAAATTTAATAAATCTTATAAAAAACAATGTTAAAAATAAAATCCTCATTCGCTCCCAAATTAGGATTGAATCCGGGAGTTTACGTTAAAAATCCTCTAAAAAAGATTTAATCCCGGGATCGACCCAACAGTACGCACATCCAGAGTGAGACTATAAGACCAGTCATACTATTACTCAGCCTTAATAGCTCAGCCTTAATAGCGCACACGCATTGACAATTGACAATTTTTTGTTAGTTTAGTGTATTTTTGCTTTATCCACAGAGTCATACATCCCTTCATACATGCGCGCCGGTTACCGGTGCTACGAATTTGCCCCTTCCGTAAAAGTTTACCTATTTGGCCATGGTATGTTCGCCTAGGGCGGCCCCGTTCGACCCTTCCTTTCACCTAAAATAAAATAATTGCAATAAAGCGTCGCATTGAGCAGCGAGCCCGTATTTCCTCGCCTCGTCTCTATCTACATAAAGTCTCGCTTCTGTATTTCTCTGTTTGTCTCGTCTGCACGGTTTTAATTAATTCACAACAGCGCAGACCAGATTGCAGGATTCTATTGCCTTCTTATTTTTCATTTCCCTCTTTCTACTCCATGTCTTTTTTTGTCCAGCTATGAACGCGCTTGAGTTTACATTAGAGAGATACATACGGTACCATACATAAATTCCATATAATCGGAATACAATTTTCCCCTTGACATTTAATCAACACTGTTACTTCTCTATTAGGTATGAAGAGATTCCGTTACCTTTAGATGTTATTTTTCTAAAATCAGCCGCATTGAGCCGCTGCTCCAACGCTGCCTTACCTAAAGCGGCGGTCACATTAGACTGTTTTTAACGCTGCCGCCATCGCGCGTTGAAAAGCCCCATGTGAAACCCGCCGAACTCGTCTTACTCTCGCGGAACATCTCTTTGTCGTTGATATCTTGCTCCTATGAGAACTACACGCTTCTCCAAGTCGTTTTTATGCTGTACTGCAAAGGTGTAGAACGGGCTTCCGACGAAGGTCTTTCCCACACATATAATGCCCACATATTCAAATCGTGTGTAAATAAGCTTCCCACAGCCAACCCTTGTCCACCTCCGAGCTGATATGACGCCCCCGAGGTGAAATTGGGTGCATCGGAGCATGCGCTTCGGCCCCTTTGATCCTGCCGCCCGTACCGGTTTCATAAAAAAAAGTGACAATATACACGCGGCCATCCACGCTGCCAGCCATCAGAGAAAGCCAAAGCCTCTACAAGCCAGCGCGCTGCAAGCCAGCGCGCTGATTGCTCCCGCCGCGGCAAAAAACAGCGCTTGTGCGCTACTGCGGTTTATTCAGTAGCAGAGTGCGAGTCGGGTCACGGGTCGCGCGCGACGCGACAGACGCGTGCTCGCACGCCCGACGCTCCGCGCCTGCCTCGGTAGTCGAGCGGAGCGCACACGCTTCGCGCCCGAATATAGCTTCTATATAAATTATCGCGGCCTCATAATAAGCGTTGTCTGACAAGCTTGCAGCGAATAGATGAGGCGGGGTTTGCGATCGCTGGCAGCTTCGCGCGGTACAATCAGCGACATTTGACCGAGCCTAAAAGCGTTGCCACACGATTATCCTCAACGCTGCTTTTATAGAAGCGTTTAGGCCTATTCTTGATCGGCGCCGATTACTTGTTCGCCATATTTCGTTTATTTCGTGTGCGAAAGCTCCAAACTCCAGCACTCTAGAAGACTAGTGTGACGGCGCCTTAATGAGCGGGTTAAAAACAAACTTGCCCTGTATGTGTGGGGTCGTCGGTGTGGTCTCTTGAGGCAACGCGGCCGCGGCCTATATCGCATGAATTTGTGCTGAGACTCCCGACCCGAGGGCTGTAGGGAGAGCTAGTCTTATAATCCACGTCGACCTGCTCTGTTTATGTAAGGGGGTCACGCGCGTGCTGTTATGAACTACACCCGGCCCGGCAGAATGAAGAGGTGTTTTTATGGACATGTACCTAGTGTGGTTAGGGCTTAAGTCAATTTGAGGCTGCTTTGAGCGCTGTTTCCATCAGAATACTGCAGAATATAATATAATAATAAATAAAGAACAGCAGTAAAAACAGTTCTTCTGCTTTAATTCTACGGTGGCATAGTAATATAGTTTTTCAAAATGTTTCCACCCTTAATAATTACTCGAACCATGTTTCTTAAAAACTGCCTGTCGGGGTGTTTGTGTGACCGGAGAACATTCGGTAGAACATCTATAGAATATAATAATTCATGAACATATAGGAAAATAATGCATGCATGTATACACACAGATAAATACATACACCTACATGATGTTCACATGTCGATATGCATGATGAGGTGGACAAGTAATAATTATTATAGACTAGTTTTTCATCATTTAACAGTAGAAGAAACGCGAATATGTAGAGGGAGCCGATTACACAGCTTTGTAAATGAGTCAGCAACTGCACTAGTGCGGGTGGACCTCAAATAGCCCCGTGATGTTTGTTATATTTTGACCCAAAGTGTAGCGGGGTCCTTAAAAAGCTTTAACAGTGCGACCATACAATTTAATTTCGCCAGAATCACACATTATGAAGCGAAATGCCACGCTCCTTCGGAACGCACAACTTGTAATTTCGACTTTCCAAGTATTCTCCCGGCGGAATTTACTCGCCTATGTCGTTCTGGCACACGCTGGGGGGTGGCGCAGGGTGGAACACTTCGTCCGTTGTCGTATAGGGCTTCTGCGGGCTGGTTTCAAGTCTCTCACTCGTTTATCCGCACGCCTATCGTCGGGGCTGCAGCTTTTACGAAATTCGTAATATTCTGATTTGCGATTTTTTTTATGTAACCTTACATGGGACGATACACCGAGTATGTTGTAAGCCTATATACAGGGCCTATATCCTTTTTTTAAACCAGGTAGTCCATATACATACAGTACAGAACGCGAATATGAGAAAAAAAAATTGGTTGACAAAACATTTGACAAATGCATGGGGAGGTCAATTTTTTTTTCGTTGAGATCGGATTACGGGATGCACAGACGAACAACAATTTCAACGGACATTCGAGGTGAGAGTATGATAACCGTGAACATTATGACTACGTAATAGGGGACGGGTCAAAAAATGCGCATCCGACGGAATACCAAAAAAGTGCCGATTTTTGCGCCCAACTTGTTTTTGATAACGAGTTGTCTTGTAAAAGTCCCTGTCTTATTTCTGCGAGTCCTTTTCCCGCGTTTGTTTGGCGCGGGCGTTCGGATACAATTTATTAGGTAATAAGTTTGCTGAAATGAAATTACAGGAAGATGGTGACGTTACTGCCACTTCCTGCTACAGCGTGATCCCCGTTAAGAGGACTCTCCTTGCTAATACGAAGGATTCGTTCTGTGTAACTTTCCAAACTTATAAGTTATAAGGAGGCGTCGAAATAAATGTATGTTAATATTCATACAATAAGGCAGCGAAGCGAGCCCGTAAGAGTGTCAGATTGGCCGGGCGGGCAAAAACATTTAAATGCCAATGAAGATCTTGATCCTCTTTAGCGAGGTTGTTAAACAAACGCATTTTGAAATTTGGAAGAAAAGCCTATTTGGTCTAGGAGGCAATGAAAAAAAACATGTGATTTTGTTATGAAAATGATTTCTCTGGTCGTGTTCCTTATTTTTTCCGTTCTGGCAACTGGGAGCAGTTCTTTTCAGACATTTCTGAACACTTCAAAAATTCTAAAAATTCCTATCTGAAAAGCTCTTAGTTGCATCCGAAAAGTGTCCAAAAGTAAAATGTAGACCTTGATAATGGTAAAAGAATGTATTTATTATATTAATAAATTGAAAACAACGAAAAATGTTTGTGCTTCAGCCTGCCAGGCGACTTTTAAAAATAGGTTTTTACAATTATCTACGTATCGAGGTCTACATTTTAATTTTTGACTCTTTTCGGATCCAACTAACAGCTTTTGAGAAAGGAATTTTTAAACTTTTTGAAGTGTTGCCATTTCTAAACGCAACGGCTCCCAGTTGCCAGAATGGACATTTTCTTAATGCCGAAAAAATAAGGAACACGTACAGCGTTTATCACAAATTCACGTCTTTTTTTCAGTGTCTCCCACTCTATATTGTCGAAGGCCTCTAGAAGTTTTAAGACGAGTTCGGTCTTCATATTCACTTCTCCTTTCTACTATCGATCCACCCGTCGGCGGAGGAGTCTCCATCAATTTTTCGTCGACGTGCCGAAATATCGAATTAAGCGTTTCGAGAACTCGTTCCTAATACGCACGTCCATGATATGGAATCAACTACCTGCGGAGATCTTCAGTTCCGCTATCGTTGGGATTAGGATCAACAATCGTTTTATAGAGTCGCCGTGGTGCTCGAGCACGCGCTGGCATGACTGGAGTCAAATGCCAACCGACTATAAAACAAACAAAATATAGTGACGCTCCCTCAGTGTCCCTGCCTGACTGAAATAAATGTACGAAAGCGCGCTGCTGGCTCGCTAGACGAAGTTCCAAGCGCCCGGGCCCCCTCACTCACTCTGAGTGACTCTCGACTCGACTCGACTCGACTCGACTCGAGTGAGACCGGATAGTAACTTCGTAGCGAATTCAAAATTAATTATTTGTTTACTCGCTTCTACCTGCAACTATTCCCGCGCAATATCGCCGCATAGGTGTTTTGTTTTTTGACTACGCTAGCTAATTGAATTTATGAAATGTCCGTCGCAGTCGTCGATTGAAAAGATGTGCTGGGTGAAAATGAGTTGTAGTGTATAGAAGATCGCTGGAAGAGATTGCGATAATTTCGCCTTCTTCTAAGCAGAAAAATGTACGTATCTTTATGTATTTATAAAACGCGAGGAAGAGGGCCGCCCATCTCGCAATGATGCAAGTAACTCGACATCCATAGACATTCGAACCTGATTAGAGGCCTCAAATTTAATGCAGCCGTTCGGATTTATTTACTAAATGTCTGTTTTGTATTGTTCCAGGTGAGGAGCGTTGAAGAAGAAAGAATTTTGCACGAAAATGTAGCTAAACAAGAAAAGAAAAGTAAAGTGCGCGAAAATGTGCGCGTGAAGACCGCAGACGAAATAGCATACGAACGTATCTTGTATGGAAAGGTTAGTGAGGTTATGAACTGAAGGAACTGACCTAGATATGTATGTAGGTGGGTGATTTTGTATCTGGTACTGAACAATCTATATGAAAAATCGGGCGAGCCGTGTCTACTTCAGAGTTCAGAGTCCACATTACGACGCTCCCAAAACCGCCTCGATCGCTTTACACCAGACTTTAGGGTACCTTTTTTAAAGCCCAGATAATAATCTTTTCAATGACGTGTTTTTTTACTTGTATATATATAGTATTGTTGTACTTGTATATATATATATATATGCTTTTGCGCCGGTCGCAGCACATAAAATATGAAGTTTTTAAAATTTTGGCTTCTTCTTTTGCAGCCATTTTATTCGCCCCACTGCTGGGTACAGGCCTCTGTCATTTACATGATATGAGAGGATATAGTCACACACTTCCACGGTGACCAACCGGCTTGGAAGTGGGTTTCCTCACGCACGATGTTTCCCTTCACCGGAGTGTCCGCAGCCATTTTAGCACAAATTCTAAAGTAATAAAACTTGTGCTCCCAGTGGGGTTCGAACCCGCACCTCCCGCTTGAGAGGCGTGCTCTTGCCCGCTCGACTAATCTGGCTTCTTCTTATAAACTTCCAATTTTTTTTAAATATAATTTTTTATTTTATTTTATTTTCGATAGATTTTACTTAGCATAGCGCTAGCATGTCTGGCTGGATAGCATTTTTATCGCAAGGAGGCAGTCGATAGAGGTGAGGCCAACGAGCCGACTAACAGTTGGTTGGTTTATCGCTCATCATCTTCGCCAATAGATAGTTACGTTTAAAGAACAACTAGAGTCATAAACAGGCCGGCTGAAATTATAGTGATGTGAATTTGGCTTACATCAACATATTTCATAAAAATGGTGGATTTCTCGGCTCAGTTATTGAATTAGGGCGCATTTCCCCATTAGGTCCTTGCTATTCTATAGAAAAAATAGGTTCATGGTTATTTTTTTTTGTAGTTTGTAACTAATTTACTCTTTTGTGGTTTACTGCATTTGTTCTATCAAAAAACCGTCGACAATTTATGAGTGTAGTGTTTTCATTTCACTTTTTCATGATTGGGCCCACCCACACTCAAAACCCTAACCGATTTCTCTTATTTTATTACCAGATCGGACGCAGACTGTCTGTAACAATGTTAAATTTATAACAACACCTCATTATGTTTTTTTCAGGAATATTAGCAAATACATAAAGAAATATGTGTTATGATGGGGCTAAGAAAATATCATCGCATCTCTATCATCTTTAACGTTGCATTTTTCCACATTAACAACATTATTTTATACCCCTCGTGACCCACTTGCCCTGACGCACGACTTCTCATTCTACACTAGAGCAAGGACTAGATTCCGCATCTTTTAGCGCACCCAACCTTCGATGCAAACGGTAGCCGTCTAGCTTGACAAGCGCGAAAGGATACACATACACAGAGTAGAGTACATCTCGTATGTATATACTTGTACGTATTTTTTTACTTACCTTAATCCACCTCCTAAATTCACTCTCGGCCAAAATCCACCATAAAAAAATATAGGTTATAGAAAAAATTATTTTGAAATAAAATTTTAAATATTACAACATTAAATAATACAATCCGCCAGAGGCCCTATCGCAAGTTTACAAGAGTAGCGTACGTAGCCTAGCTGCGGAAACGTAGACCAAGGATTTTATATGGAAAACTAAAAGCAGCTCCACTGACGGTCACGTTGCGAACTACTTCGCTTCCATACAAAATCCGTGCGTACTACGCGCACTCTTTACGTATACGCTACACGCATAACTTATATTCGATCTAATGTTTCTTTTATAAAAAAATATATAAAAGTAAATAAATAAAAATAGACTTTTCTGCTTAGCAGAAGGCGGACTTATTGTCGGAGGCAATCTCTTCCAGCCAACCTTTATAAACTACAACACATTCGTATTGTTAGTGTATATTTTTCCTCACGGTGTTTTCCTTCACCGGGGTGCATTGTAATTTTGCACACAAATTTTAATAATTTAATTGATGTGGGTTCGATACCAGATATCGAACCCACGACCTCTCGGGTAAGAGGAAGCGCTAACAAACTAGGCTACTCCGCATGTACCATGTTGTATTGTACAAAATATCTTTCAGGTATTTTTATCCTTTTCACTATTACATTTATAGCTACTATTATCGATATTTTTTTTATAGAATTTAATAATATAATATGTACTTGTCCTGTACATTTTGATCCTGGTATGTTTTCACTCGCATTCTACCACCATTATCTGTACCACCATGTATCCAAATAACCTAATAAGCATGCCCTTCTCTGTCTTGTCACTCACGTCTTCTTTCAATCTACATTTCTCTCTTACACTTATTTCTCATCCTGTATTTCAAAGATGCACCACATATTCTTCTAATGATCACATGACATCTGCATTTATTCTACGTTCGTGTCGCATCTGCCGTACCACCTCATTATCTAATGTCACGTCTAGTCAAAGTCCAAAGTAGTTAGCGAGGTTTTTTTATGGAATCTGACACGGATGGCTACATCACCTAATGCACCAGTTCTTCTGGTACCAGTGATGTCAGGCTAAAAACCTTGCTGAGTTATGTAGGTGGTGCCATGTCAACACTTCCCTCAATTCCAACCGGCTACACTGAACTGGACGGAAAAAACTTACTATGTTTCATAGTCGCTTCGACCGACCTTCATCCAGTGCGGTGGTACCAACCCGGGTGGGTTTTATCCTACCACCATGTACGGAGAAAGAAGGGACCTACAGTTTAACGTGGAGTCCGAACCACGACCAGCGTCAACGGTCAAGCGGTCACCCATCCAAGACCTACCGCGCTCGGCATTGCTTTACTTCAGTAATCGAATACAGAATACCGCAACCATTGAGCTAACGACGCTGATAAAGGTTACGGTATTAAGGTGATGAGGGCTGGGATAGGGAGGTGGGATGCCCTCGCGGCCCTCGCCCTTGTAGCGACGACGAGAGGATAGAGGGGATGGTGGGTGGGTTATTTAAAGTTTCTCACAACTCGGCTGTCTCTGCAAGGAGCTAATATTCTAGCGGCGTGTACAACGTACGTGTCGATGTGTTTTTTTCAGCTCAGATTATTAGCAGCCGAATATAGGACCACGTTTATCTTTTCATAGGAAGATAATGTAAAAATTGCGATATTTATACAACGAATCGTCTACGGTGGTTATACACATAATATGTAGTACAATTGAAGACTCGTTTACCATGATGTGGTGATGGCCTATGTAGTGTATCGCGTATGACTCGTTAGTGGCATGCAATTCGGCAACGCAGGAATACATAGAAACATAGTTACAGATGTTCCGCTTTATCTATTAGGATTTATTCTATCCATTTAAAAAATGTATAAGCAAGCCGCGTGCATGCTTATCACGAAAAATGTAAATAGTGTTTATTATTAGTGAAGCTTTTTATGACGTCGGGCGTTATTTTCATAATCACAGAGCGCCTAGCACGGATTTGGTTTGTACGCCCATTCATGCGTTATCAGGGTCGTTGGCTCAGTGGTTGCGGTATTCGATTACCGAAGTTCAGCACTGCCGAGCGCGGTCAGGTCTTGGATGGGTGACCGCTTGACTGTTGACGCTGGTTGTGGTTCGGACTCCACGTTAAACGTAGGTCCCTTCCCTCTAGTTCCCATAGTTAGTGTTTTCCGTCCAGTTCATTGTAACCGGTTGGAATTGAGGGAAGTGCTGGCTGACATGGCTACCATAACTCACCAAGGTGTTTAGGCTGACATCACTGGTACCAGAAAACTGGTGCATTACGTGATGTAGCCTTCCATGTCTGTTTCGATAAAAAAAAATGCGTTCTTGATGTTAAAAGGAGTGGCGAGATCATCACTAACTATACCATCTCCACTATACGGGAGGTGTTTCACGCAAGGCCGCCTCGCCTCGCTCCGATAACCCAGGCAGGGCAGGAGTGAGAAGTTGGCAACTCGTCGCGGGATTAATCCCCAGCTCGCTACAAGTCGGCGCGGCGGAGTGTCTTAGAAGGAGAACTTTTCCACGTACAACCTTCATTCCTGATTGACGTTAAGGCGGGGTCCTACTCGGTGGGTTGGGTGTGCTGAAGGGTGGGCTGAAGGTATCGTGCTATCGTCCTAAAGAATAATAGAAAAGATGCGTGATTTCAATAGACACATGGACGAAGCAGAGTAGACCAAGTAAGGAGATCCGCTAGATTGCTATTGATTTTTTTCGCGACCTTTAAAGCCTAGCCGGCATAATAACACATATTCACACTAGGAGATTTACCATACAATTCCGGTTTCATATCTAGCCGCGAAAGAAATAACCATTGCCGAAGTGATTAGAAATCTCGCGGGTCTCATTTATCAATGTATTCAATGCGTTGCTGGAAATGAATACCTCTTAGGTACATCAACGAGAGTAGCGAGCTCAGCAGCGGTGCAGCGAAGCGCTGTTGGAGAATTAGAAAGTATATGCCGAAAGATCCCTTCTGCCAAAACAGTATATAAAAAAAAACATGCGATCTATGCTGTCAGTATGTGAATTATTTCCCATATACTGGTGCGTGTATAATGAAACGTGTGTTCCGGTCACGCGTATTAAAAAACACATGTTTGACTGTGAATATTGTTTTTATTTTTAACAGCATGCAATACACACACACAAGATGGCAACTGTGAAGGTATTTCACGAATGAAAAAAATACCAGGACAGTATATAAACGCCGGTGAAAAGAAACTTGTTGCAAGAGCTACCTAGTACCTGGCTCCACGCGGACCAGGGAGAGGCATAATAATATCACAGCATAAAAAAGGACAGTATGGAAGATCCTTTGATCTGCGGGGAAATGCCGCCACCGTCTAGACTTGCCGCCGCGGCGGCGCGGCGAGTGTTGCTTGTAAGGGTTTCGTTACCTACA